>CM023096.1:45579117-45713319 GCA_013103745.1 Gardenia jasminoides
TCGACGCTGAGTTCCGATTTACGTATTGCTAAAATGGTAAGTGATTTTCAAAGGAATTTATTTGAGTAGACTGGGTGAAATAGATACTTTTCCTGAGTAAGATTTGGAAAATATTATCATTTGAAATTAAAATGAGGGTTAAAATTTGTATTAGTGGATGCGTGGAAAAGATTAGGTAAGATCTTATTGTTTGTTTTATTATTTTTAGGGAGTGTACGGGGCAGTGACTTTGAACCTTCATTAGGCCAAGACCCTCACCCGGTGAGTTTCCATGCTTGGTGTTTGGTATTTACGTGCAAAATGTTGGCGATGAATGTATTGGAAGTGATTGTTATGGCGAAAATTGACTTTTGAACCCTGGGTAGGATGGTGTGTCTTTTATCGCCTCTTTCGGAACTGATAAAGTGATGTGAAAGAAATTATTTGAAGTGATTGATTGTAAAGTGTTTTAAAGTGTAATCATTATAGTGATTGCATGTATTTTGGGAAGGTGAAATCCAGAGACCCTATAAAATTAATTCCACTTGACTCGAGAAATTTGAGAGGAGCTAGGCACAGAAGGAAAGGCTGGCATAGGTTATTAAAATCTAACTGATGACTGAACCGGTGATTTATATGCACAAAGGAACTTCGGTTTGGACGTTATGGAAGCGGCATTGATGAGGTAAGAAATGAAAATACCTGGACTTAGGCGTATGGACTTATCCTAATGGAGAGTACTCAATAAAGTGAAGTGTTTTAAAATTAGAAATATTTTCAAAGTAAAGTGAATAGTGTTTACAGCGTCGCCGGTGAAGTTGGAGGAAGTAGGGGAGAAAGTGAAGTTCTACATGGTAATAGTAATAGGTTAATGAATATGTGACCTTCTTGATTAAAATGGATGGTAAACAAGTTTAGGTAGAATTTGTACGAACCCAAGTATACCATTGTATTGTTAATTGCTTTCCTATACGGTTTTATAACAAGCATTCTTGCAAAGTGAAATTGTTTATGTATTAAGTGGCTTTGCATGTTTTTTGGGAACTCCAGACTTTTGGCATTTCATTTGTTTTTCCTTAGCGAAATGAGCAACCAAATTATGGTGGTACCAACTCTTGAGATAGGGCTTTCATGACTTTTGATATGTATTTTGGAGAATTATAGATATTGCCCTTTTTGTGGACTTTATCTAATGGAATCATGTATTTTATCGGGTATATTTGGGATGTTATGTATCTTTAAGACATTGTACTCTTGTATTGTATTGGGGTTTAGTTGTTAAGTATTAGCAGGTGAGTAGAGTGAGTCTGGCCTTGAGGAAACTAAGTGATCAATTGCTAGTCCATGTAGGAAAGTGGGGTGATCTGAGGTGGTATCGAGCCTAGTTTTAAAGATAGTGCAGTATAGTGATGATGAGTTAGGTAGGTTGTTAAGAGTCTGAAGTAGGTTGCGAGCAAAAGTGAAGTGAGGAACATGTGTTTGCATGAATAAGTATTATTGTTGATCTTTAAGTTAGAAGCGAGTACTAATAGGGTTCTTTCTTGCTTAGGATTTATGGGCGCGGAGGAGTGATGGAGCACCGACAGAAGCGGCTACCACATCTTATAACTTGGGTTCTAGGGGTGCTCGTGCGGCTTACAACCCTAGGATCCATTACTATGGGTGTTGGAGGGGCAGAAACGCTATCTCACAGTCAGTGTGATTACTTACTTGTCTACAGAGAGGAAGGAGTTGACTAGGATCAAGTGGCTGTCGGAGGAAATTGAGAGGAAAGCTTACTCTTGTGCTTGAGACTTCAAACATACCGGGTGGGAAATTTGGAGGCGAGGTTCCGCCTTCTGTGGCCCAGCTAGGATGAGTGAGAATTGTGGCGAGGAGAATTTGAGGGATATTGCACTCTTTGTTTGTGGGGCCAGCTGATTGGAGGGGTGATTGAGGCCCGGTGACCAGTGGGGGGGCCGGTTGATGGAGTACCATCTTGATGGTTGGGAGGAAACCTCCAGATTGGTCTGACGGAGGATGCCTCATGGGCAGGGGAGACCAGCGATTACTTGATGGAAGCCCACTCGGGGATAGACCTCTGAGGAACTTAACTCTTCTTTGGACTGATGGATTAGCTGAAGCAGCCTATGGGGCTTTGTTGTATTTATCTTTGTGGGAGTAAGCTATAGAGTGCAGGTTCCAGGCTTTGCCAGGGGTGCATACTTGCTAACACCAGAATTACCATATTTTAGAGGTGTCGCAGGAACTTGATGCTCTCAATGTGTATCTTTTGACAAAGCCTTGGTGACATACTCTGGCATTGTATTGTAATGAAATGTAATTATAGAGGAGTGTTTTGTCCTGGCCGCCTAGAGCAATTTATTTCACAATGGGTGACATTCTTTCACAGTGACATAATAATTTGATGGCCCTCTAGAGGAACGCTATGGGCCGGTGGGGAGAGGGAGGTGAGGCATTAAGAACTAGGCTTCTTCAAAGTATGGGAAATGACCATGAATCTAGCATTGGGAATCAAGGGGCAGGGGTTAGCTGGCAGAACCAAATGGCTCTGACCATGAGCGTGTATGGTAGGATTTAGATGTATGGTGGACAACAGGCCACGAGACCTGAGCAACACCTTAGTAGCGTTGGAGTTGGTGAGGGCAGAGCACTTGAGATTTCAAAGATTTAACCCGAAAATTCTGTGGTGAAACCTATGCAGTTGATTCTTGCGGGTTGGTTAGAAAAGGATTCCCGATATTTTACACTCTAGACTATCTTTGAGAGAGGCAAATAACCTTCGCACATTCAATTTGGGGGGCTGCCAGTTCTTAGTTAGACATGATAAGAATAAGTGGGAAGAGAATACCTAGGACTTGGGTAGTTTTCGAGTTCAGTACCAAGTTTTGTATCTCGATAGTGCAAGAGAGAGAGAGAGAGAGAAAGGGGAGGGCGATTTGTGGTGTAAACAGGGATTCTGAGTGTGTGAGTGTGAAGCCTGATTTACTAAGCATCCAAGATTTGCCACGAGTTGGTGGCCTTGAGCAAGGGGTAAGCCCCATCCAGTTGAATGTAGAACTACAAGAAATCTGCCAGTTGCTCAAGTTAATAGTTTTGGTGGCATTGGAAAGGGCTTTCAGGAAGAGGATTGAGAAGGGCCAACACAGTAAGAATTTTTGTGTGCAGAAAAGAATGCACCTAGTGGTAGTGGTAGTCAATGGACAGCAGATGTTTCCCAACCCCTAGTTTGGAGAGGAATGGGTAGAACCACCAGGCTGCATTCGAGAGGATCAAATCTGAGAGAGGGACATACTCAAGGGAGGGGAGGTGTCTGAGAGGGATGTCACGAGGGGAGAGAGGACTATGAGGGGTTCCCAAGGGGAGGTTCCAAGAATCTGCTACTAAGCGTGTCTTGCCAGCTTTGTGGGAAGCCAAACCACAGGAGAGAATAGATGTTGGAGAAGAAAAGAGGAAGTGGAGCTATGTCTCAGAGTGTGAGTCACTGCAGACACTCGATTGTCTACACTTGTCCGATGGCCCAAGGAGGAGGTATTGTATGCTAACCCCGGAGTCAAACAAGCATAAAGCTAGTCGCAGAATGACCCGAGGTGCCTTTAGAGGTCTCGATATGACAAGTTCAGCCCTCCAGAGTGGTTGGGTACCATCCCAATCTTTTCATAAACAGCTAAGATTTTTGATTGATCCACAGTTGCATCACATTCTTTTGTGAATCCTTCCTTTTAAATGGGTAGACATAAAGCCTACTAGATTACCTTATGATTTGGAAGTTAAGACACCACGGGAGGAACAAAGTTTAATTACTAGTTGGGTATACAAGAATTGTGATATTTGGATAGGAGAAGAGGAAGCTAGTGGTGGACTTGATTAGTCAGGCATCAAGGGGTATGATGTTATCATGGGGATGGATTCTCTAGCTACGTCATCATGCTAAATTGGATTGTGGGGCAAAAGGCTGTGGAGTTTTCTATTCCACGGAGAGGCTACCTTGAGGTTAGGCGTAAAAGGGAGATTAGCGTCATCTGCCCTCATTCCCGGGATTAAGCGAGAAAATTGTTAAGTGAAGGCTCAAGGGTATTTGGCCTTTTTGATAAATCCCTAGTGATAAAATGAAGTTAGAAGTTGAGTGCGGTGATTGTGAAGGATTTTCCGATGTCTTTCCGGAGGAATTAGAAAATCTACCTCTGGCGAATGAATGGTGGAATTTAAGATTGATTTGTTGCCGGAACAGCTCCAATTTCTAAGACTCCGTGATCGAATGGCTCAGCTGAACTTAAGGAATTGAAGGTCCAATTACAAGATTTATTGGAGGCGGGTTTTACTCGAGAGTGACTCACCTTGGGAGCACACACTGCTTTGTTAAGAAAAGGATGGAAGTTTGAGGTTATGTATTGACTATCGAGGGCTTAGCGATGTGACAATAAAGAATAAATATCCTTTGCACGCTCATTGATGAACTATTTGATCAATTGCAAGGATCGATGGTCTTTTCTAAATTAGACCTTAGAGCAAGGGTACTACCAATTGAGGATTAGAAAGGAAGGCGTGCAGAAGACTGCTTTTAACTTCGAGTGGACATTTTGAATTTGTGGTAATGCCCTTTGGGTTATTGACCAATGCTCCAGCATTTATGGATTTGATGCTAGCGGGTCTTTAAACCCTATTTGGACCAATTTGTGGTTGTATTTATAGATGACATTTTGGTATACTCAAAGACCAGAGGATCATGCTCAACACTTGAAAATAGTGCTCCAAACTTTAAGAGAACATCAATTGTATGCTAAGTTCAACAAGTGTGAGTTTGGTTGAGGAAGTGTCCTTTTAGGGGCATAAAATTTCTAAGGATGGAATTGTGGATCCTCAAAGTGGGAGACGGTGACTTAATGGAAGCAACCTAGAAATCCTACTTGAGGTTAGAAGTTTCTTGGGCTTGGCAGATACTACCGTCGATTCATTGGGATTTCTCAAAGATTGCGGGGACCTTGGATTTGACTAAAAGCATGTTGAGTTTGCTTGGAATCCAAAGTGTGAGGCTAGTTTTCAAGAGTTAAAGAAGCGTTTGACAGCAGCCATGTTGACTTTGCCAAATGAAAAGATGGGTTTGTAGTTTATTGGGCCTTCAGAAAGGATTAGGATGTGATGCAAAATGGAAGAGTTATTGCCTATGCTTCTAGAAATTAAAGCCTCATGAGGCAAAACTATCCAACACATGATTTGAGTTGACGCCGGAGTCATTTTACTGAAAAAAGTGGAGACACTACTTGTATGGGGTGACATTTGAGGTTTTACCGATCACAAAAGTCTCAAGTATTTGTTCTCTCAAAGGAATTGAATCTAAAGTGAGATGGGTAGAATTCCTTGAGGACTATGATTACACCATAAGTTATCACAGAAGGAACCAGCTAACAAGGTAGGTAGACGATGCCTTAAGCGAAAGGCTCAAATAGCGAACTTGATGGTAAAAGAGTGGGAACCTGTTAGAAAAGTTGGGGAATGGAACCCTCATTTGGAGGAGCGAAGAAAGTCATCTTTGGGAATATAGGTGTTGAGATCTTCCATTCTAGGCATGTAAAGAGGCTCAAGGGAGATTCCATGGTACAAAATGGATTGGAAAAGCGAATAAGGAGAAACCCTAGACTTTAAGTTAGGGCTGAGGGAATTTTGAGGTTTGTCGTGTTGTTGTTCCGGACATAATGAGGAGTTGAGGAAAGAAATTTGGAAAACACATCGTCTAAGTATACAATTCACAGGAATAATAAAATGTACCAAGACTTGAAAAGGATGTATTGGTGGGATGGAATAGAAGAGAGATGTGGCCAGATTTGTTCAGACCTTTATCCTCGTGTGATTAAGGACACGAGAAACCCAAGGATTTTGCAACCCTTGGAGATACCTGAATGGAAATGGGATCATATCACCATGGATTTTGTGACCGGGTTTTGGAGTCAAAAGGAGATGATCATTTGGGTGATAGTAGATGAGCTTACTAAACCGGCCATTTCTACCGTGGTATGAAATGTCCTTTGGAGAAGTTGGCTCACTTGTACTTGGATGAAATTGTTAGACTACATGGGGTACACAGTGAGCATTGTCTCACGATAGAGACCCAAGGTTTGTTTCGATTTTGGTAAAGTTACAAGAGAATTTGGGGACTAAGGTTGGTTTGAGCCTATCATCCTCAAACGGATGGACAATCTGAAGGACAATCAAACTTTGGAAGACATGTTGAGGTTATGTATATTGGATTTTGGAGGAAGTTGGGTCATTACACATGCCACTAGTTGAATTTGCCTACAACAATAGTTACCATGCTTCAATTCAGGATGGCTCCTTGAGCAAGCACTTTATGGGAGAAGGTGTAGATCACCTATGGGTCATTGGGATGAAGTGGGAGAAAAGAAAATTTTGGATCAACCACTATTCCTTGGGTTTGAGGAGGCTTTTGAGAAAGTAAAGCTAGTTCGAGAAGACTCAAACGGCTCAAAAGTCGACAAAAGAGTTATGCCGATAACCAAGAAAGGACTTGGAGTTGATGTTGGGAACAAAGTATTTCGGTTAAGCCTATGAAAGGAGGAGTGGTATCCAAAAAGGGAAGAAATTGAGGCTCCCACGATATGTGGGACCATTTGAGATTCTCGCCAGTAGGCAAAGTAGGGCACCAATTGGATTTACCTTGAGCATGTCAAAGATTCATAATGTTTTCCACGATGTCCATGCTTAAGAGTACCATCAGCACCCAAGCCATGTGTTGCCTTTGGGAGAGATTGAAGTGAATGAATCCTTGTCCCATGAAGAGCGACCTGTAAGAATCCCTCGGCCAGAGTAAGACTTGAGGAATAAGAAGATCCCATTGGTCAAAGTTCTTTGGAGGAATCATGCTATTAGAGGAAGCAACATGGGAATTGGAGGAAGAGATGAAGAAGAGCCATCCGTGAGTTATTCACCCTAGAAGGTAAGGAATTTTGAGGACAAAATTCTCTTAAGGAGGGAAGGATGTGAGGAGCCTCAAAATTCAAATTTATTTCTAAAATGCCTAATAATATTTATATTGAGTTTATTTATTGAAATATTAGGTGAAAATATATTTAAAGTGATTATTTCTCAATTTAGAGAATTTTATCAATGGTGTTTGCAGTGTGGTTTTGGCCAATTTTTTAGATTAAAAAAATTGTTCGACGATGAATAGTGACTTGGACTTGAAATCGAGCATATGTAGTGATATTGTGGAAATATTATTGGGTGAAGACGGTGTGGGATGAAAGAAACCAAGTGTAAGTTGATTTAGGCTGACATATAAGTCCAAAAGCACTTTTTCCCAAAACAAGGAAAAGCACTTTTGGGGCTTTAAAGCCTTGACTTTACAACACTTCCATTTTCAGCTGCAAACCAGTGAGAAAGAGAGAGCTGCAGAGAGAGAGAGAGGAGAGAAAGAGAGTTTTGCTAGTTTCTTCCATAAATCTTCATCCATCTTCTTGAAACTTCAAGCCAACCTCCACTTCATCATCTTCATCATCCTAGCAGCGAGGAAGAGAGAGAGAGAGGAAGGAGGTTTGGGCTGAAGTTCTTGGAAGAAAACAAGATGTAAGTGGGTTGATCTTCCATTTTCTTTCTTCCTACAAATAACAGGTTGTGAAGAGTTGATGATGATTTTGTGGTGATCTTCACCTCCTCACTGGCCGAGACCAAGGAAAGGAGAGAGAGAGAGATCCAATTTTTGGAGGAAAAAGGAAGGAAGAAAATCTTGGGTGATCATCTTGGGCTCGATCTTGCACTTGGTGACTGATATCTTGGCGGATCTTGAAGATCTTGAGTAGGTTGAGGATCTTGGAAGTTATCAAGCTTGGGAGTGACTTTCTTGGAGAAAGCTTGAGAGATCTTGTTGGGTTTTGCGGATATCGTTGGATCTTGACAGATCCGGAGGTATAAACCTCGAATCGTGAATCTAGCTTTATTAGTAATGCCATTAGTGTAGATCTATAGTTAATATTGATAAAAATGAAATCATCGAAAAGATGAAGTTGGGCTCTTGAAATCAAACTTAGGTAGCGGACTTGAGGTGGCCTCTAGGTAGCAGACTTGAGAACTGATTGAAGTTGATTGTTATTTGTGAATTTGTTTTGATATGGTTAGAAATTAGGGTTTTGGTTGATTGAGAAATTGAAGGAAAATGTATGTTATGGCCAAAACCCATGCTTGGTGATTTCAATGTTTGATTTTGGAATGTTGTGAATGTTCTCGAGGGTTTTGCTTTTGAGAAAAATATATATATTGTTCAAATTGTGAGTGTATATGTGGGTGAGTGAGTGTTTGGATTTTTAAAAGGGTAAAAGTGTAGTTTTCATGAAATGCAGTGAAAAGTGCTATTTGAAATTTGAAGGTTTTATTATATTTTGACTAAAATCTAGGATTTTGAATACAATGACTTGTTATAAAATGTTTTGGGTTAAAATGGAAGTTTTGATTAAAGGTGAACGTCTTTGTAGTGCCAATGAGTATATCGACGGATGTTTTCTTTTAAAATGGTAAAGTGATTTTCCAAAGGAATTTATTTGAAATTGAGCTAGGTGAAATGAATACTTTTCCTCGAGTAAGATTTGGAAAATATTATCATTTGAAATTAAAATGAGATTGAGCGTAGATTAGTGGATGGAAAAGATTGAAGTGAATCTTATTGTTTGTTTTAAATTATTTTAGGAGTGTGCTGACAAATGACTTTGAACCTTACGGAGCCAGTTTAACCCTACTTCGGTGAGTTTCCATGCTTGTTTAGGTGTTTACGTGCAAATGTTGTAAATGAATGTATTGAAGTGATTGTTATGTGAAAATTGACTTTTTGAACCCTCCAATGGGGATGGTGTGTACTTTTATCGCACCTACCCATTTGAGTAAAAGTGATTGTGAAAGTGACTTGGAAGTGATTGATTGTAAAGTGTTTTAAAGTGTATTATAGTGATTGCATGTGTTTGGAAGGTCGGGAAATCCGAGACCTATAGGTGAACCCTTAGACTTCGAGGCTGGGCTAGGCCTGGTAGGAAAAGGGTCGAGCCATGGGTTATTTAAAATGTCACAAAGCACGTGGCTCGACCATGATTTATGCTTTCAACTCGGTTTTGGACAGTCTCCATAAGAGCAACAACCCAGGTGAAGTGAAATGAAAAGTACTGACTTGGTATGGACTTGTCCCAATGGAGAGTACTCAATAAAGTGAAGTGTTTTAAAGTGAAATGTTTCAAAGTGAAGTGAATAGTGTTTGGCGTGCGGGCCAGGTGGGGTTTGGAGGAGTAAGGAGAAAGTGAAGTTCTACATGGACAGTGTTGATTGAGTGTCAACTACCGGTTCTGGTTAGTGAGCAAGTTTCAGGAATTTGGCCCAGGGGCCCAGTATCCTATTGTATTGTTAATTGCTTTTCTATCTTATATTTCAAACATTCTTGCAAAGTGAAATTGTTTATATGTTAAGTGGCTTGCATGTTTTGGGAACTCAGGCTTTTAGCTTCACCCTTTCCATTTGTTTTCCTTAGCGGAAATGAGCAATAGAGTGGTGGTGCCAACTCTTGAGATTAGGGCTTTCATATGTTTTGTTATGTATTTTTGGAGAATTATAGATATTGCCCTTTTGTGGACTTTTGTATAATGGAATCATGTATTTTATCGAATTGTATTTGGGATGTTATGTATCTTTAAGACATTGTACTCTTCTGTATTGTATTCAGGGTTTTAGTTGTTAAGTATTATTGAACGAGTGAGTGAGTGAGTCCCTCACAGAGCTAAAGCTGGTCCCACTGACCCTTTGTCAGCCTTGGAAATGGGGTGGTCATCTTTCCCTCTCATTTTTTTCTCTCCTCTCCTTCTTTTCTCATTCCTTCCCCCTCACTCTCCTCCTCCACTCTCCCTATCATCCTATCATCCTCAATGTTGTTAAATTCAGACTGGATAGCAATTGGGCTATGCTATTGGTTTAAGGGTCAACTATCAAGTTGGCCGGACCATTTTAAAAAACCTGTCAACGTCAGTATGATGTCATAATTATTTTACATTTTAATAATTTTTTAAAAAAATATTGAAATTAAATTCTTAGTTATTTTTTGACAAAATATAAAAGTGTTTCAAAAAGATTAGGCTTGTTAGCAAATACAGACATAAAAATTATAAAAATATAAATTCATCCAAAATATATACATTCTCCAAAACTACATGAGAAACTAAATTAAAACAAATTATATCAAATTCGAGATCATTGTATTTGGAATATGGCTTTTGAATGTGAGTTGGAATGGTGATGATAAATTGATAAGATGAATAGATGATAGGGATAAAAATTTCTTAATTTTAGAAATCATTTAGAAATGTGAATACCTTTAGTGTTTATACTAAATGGGTCACATTTTCTTATTCCTTTAAATAAACGAAAACTTTACAATTTAGATAACTTAAATCATGTTTGGAAAAAATAAGAAAAAAATTTTGAGAATCGGGTTAAGCAACTAAACCGAGTCACTGGTTTCTTGACTTCTGATGGTTTTGACTAATTTTTGATTAAAGTGATTTTGTGTTACTGATCAACACGGAAAGAACCTGATTCACTGTTGGATCGGTCCAATTTGAGTCTAACAGCACTGCTTATCCTTCCTTCTCCCATTCTCGTCTCCTCTTCTCTCCACCCTTCTCCTCCCTCTTCAACCCAAATCTGGGCCCATTATGTGAAGAGAAAGGGGAGAAGGAGGAGAGGTAGAGAAGAGAAATGGGGGGGGGGTAGAGAGGAGAGAGAGAGGAGGTTGTCGGTGGTGGTTGCCAGCAATGATCATCAACAGGAGGGAGGGAGGGGAAAGATCAATGGTGGGGTGGGGGAAAAGAAGAGGAAAAAAAAAAAAAAAAAGTTTACACACCATCAAAATTTTTCTACATTTTCAATAATTATCGAGAGTAAAGTTTTATACAAATAGTCAAAAAACTCACATTCCAAACAGACCATTAAATTTTTTACATATAGATATAGATACATATAAATATATATCTATGTGTGTGTTTTATACATTCCACTGTAATCCTAAATTCCTAATATTAACTCAAACGAAACTTGTGGGCCTTGTGGCTGACAAATACTCCAGGTGAGTCGTAGCCCGTTGGGATCTCACACGTGACACGACATCAGCGTGGCCTTAGATCCATAATATATTTTAATGCTAAATTCTCAATCTTAATTGGGGGACATTTCTTTTCCCTTCGCTACTGTGCACGTGCCATTACCTACCCACTAGACGTCGTTTACTGACGTGGAAGATACTTGACTACTAGTCAGTATTCAATGTGGAGGAAGTCAGTAAAAGATTCCAGTATCCTTGAACTTCTGTTAAAATTACAAGATATTCCCTCATATTTTGTGAAAATTCTTTTCCGGCCCTGATAATTGGAATAAATCAATTTCGTTTCCAGCGTGTTTAAGCTTCATACCTAAATATGAATTTTATTTTTTCCTGTTTGCTATATAATGTTAAGGGCATATATAATCAATGAAATCCCTTCCTTAAAATCTTCAAATGTTTTTCTACCTATGTAATAATTATGTTGAACGATCAATACTATTCACGTAAAACTCCTTTTTTATGTTATAAAAAGTTATTTCTGATGGAGTGCGTGCCATTCTCTATTGCTTTTCTCCTATTGATGCACTATTATTTCGATTCTCAATTATACACCAACTTCTATCAAATCAAAAAGATTATCTTTGTTTCACAACAAAAGGTGGTAAGAATTAGTGCCAAGTTTGCTTAAAATAATATGTGCTTGAAAAAACAAATTTTCACAGTTTGCCAATTATATGTAATTAAGATAAGAATGACATTTTTCTGTAACAATGATGTGATTGAGTTTCATCATTTTAAAAAGACAAGAATAAAAACTATAATTAAATACCAAATCTGGCATGACATAGATATAATCATGTCATTATTGTGCACATTCATCTTTTAGATTAAAGTCATCTATTAAAACTTTAATACTAAGTAGAAATTTTTTTTCTAAATTTTAGTGCTAATATTATATGATGAGGTTTTAATCTAACACTGTAACGCATGCATTACAACTTTTCAGCTGATTTAATCTAAACCTAACAAAATTGAAAAATTCTATGATCCTTTTCCTAGGTAAATAAAATCATTCAAAACTCAAATCCCACTAATTAGACTCCTTACAATTTTCCTTACACTAATAACTCTTGCATTTTATTCGTTCTCTCTCCCTTCTCTCTACTTTCAACCTTCTTTCCATTGTTCTTTCTCCACATGAGGGAGATCATAACTTCAAACCAAGGCCTTTCTTCCTTTTCCTCTATATTTGTTTTATGTTTAATAAAGTGTCTTGTAATATATTCAACTGAGACTTGTGTTTTTCTTAGCGTTTTTGATAGGGAGATATTTGTAGAGGATAATTGAGAATATATGAGCTTAATTTCTAACATTTATTGTGTTAAGAATGGAGTTACTGCTTATATTTGAATTTTGTGGCATTTGTAGACCTTTGGTGTGAAAGTTTCTGGTTATTGGCAAAATTCCAGAAGATTTACACTCCTAGAGCGTCTGTGCAGGAAGAAGGGTAGTTGAGTTAGCAATTGGTGAAGTGAAATTGTGAACGATGATATTTTGAAGAGTTAATTGGAAGTCGAATGTGGATAAGAAACTTTCCTCAAAGCAATGGGCAGCGAATTGGAAAGGCAAAATCCCACGGATTAGAAGTCGTGAAGCTTGAGAGTTCAGGTCATCCAGAAACTTAATTGAATTGGGAACTTCATACATATATATATGTACTAGTCTTGAGGCGGTGGACATCTATCTATTTTTGAGGGAGCAGCACCTTTAGCCTAGTTCTAGTCTTTGTTTCCTTTTTTTTATGCGTTCGTCCTTTTCCGCCACTGGAGGAACGAAACTCTCAGTAGCCTAGTTTTGTTCTTGTTTCCTTTTTATTATTTCTTGGTGTACCGCCAGTAGAGGGACTTTTAGCCTAACTTTGGCCTTGTTTGGCAGGTGAGTTTTCTGGGGTTTGTATCTTGCTGCTACGAGAATCTTAAAAGACTTCCAAAGTTTTAATACAAATTTTTAGCAAGTTTATATAAAACTTGTTTGTTTTCTACATTATCTATAAGAATCCTCAAAAAACTTCCAAAGTTGGAAGTTTTTTATATAACACCCCAAAACACAAAAAAAAAAAACTTCACTTCCAAAAATTTTTTCTACAACTTCTACAGTAATCTACAGTAGAGTTTTATACAAACTTCCAAAAAACTCAGTTGCCAAACAAGGCCTTCGTTTTCAATTAGGAATTGTTTTGTTTTGTTTACCGCCGCCACTCGTAGAACAATAGACCGGTAGCTTAGCATAGTAATTGGTAGTTTGTCTCTTTTCGTTTTCTTCTTCCGCCGCTAGGAGCTTAAACAATTGACTAGTATTGCTTTTGGTTTGTTCTCGTTTCGTCCGTCCTTCTTCATTAAAGTCTTCCAAATTGAATATGGCGGAGTTTGTCTTGGTTGCTAGTAGAATCAATTGCAGACCTCTTTTCCTTATTAATTCAAGTGTTGTTTTTATTTTTCTTTCATATGCACTCCATGAAATCCACGGCTTGCATGGCAAAGATGTCAAGGAGTGGCTAATTCCTTTTCTAATTGAGAAATAATCAAGGTTTGGGGCACCACAACAGTGAGATCGTTTTGGTTATTAATTTTAATTTAAATTTATATGTTCATGGGTATTTAATTATTCTCTGTTTTCAATTAATTATTATTTGGGTTTATTGGGTAATATGGCTAGTTATTCAATTTGTCTAAATAATATACAGTCAATTAAGGTGTTGGCGCGTCACCTTTAAACAACCTAATTAGTAACAAACGAGACAATTTCACCGCAAGCGGTCTAATTTGGATCGTGGGGATAATTAATCTAAAAGTAAACCCGCATGTGTGTTTGCCATCTAAGATTGGGTCTTTCTAATTCCTAATCTTTGACCGCATTAAATCCTATGAAGCATATCTAGAGTTGTCAGTTCATAAGAGTAGTCTATGGCGTCTGGGCTACTATAAAATTAAGGCAAGATTGGTGGTTGGCTGCGTTTGACCACTATAACCAATTTATTCATGAACATGTGAATATCTGTTTGGATCTATGATGGGTTGTGAACGGTGCCAAGATTAATTCCTTGACTAGATTGTTTTAATTAATTGATATTTGTGTTATTTGATTCTTGCCATTTTAATTAAATTGAAAATTCAGCTTTTATTAGTTTTTAATTAATTGCTCTCTTTTCCAAAAAAAAACCCCTATTCCTGTGATTTGTCTACCGAGGAGGCACCCCACTGCCTATTTATAAATTAATTGAATTTCTTTGGATTAATTCCGTATATTGGACTCGGTAAACTCCTTAATTAGGGTGAAACTAAGAACCATTGCACATCCCCCTCCCTGCATTTAATTTGAAAGACTTGTTGTTGGCAATTAGGCTTTTATTTTAACTTTATTTTTGGAGGTTTGACACCCACCAGTTTTACTAGTTTGAGTTTTCTTCCATCCTAAACTATTCTAGTGGGAGTTTTGTTTAATTTTTTATTATTTTTTCAAATTTAAGAGTTTTTCTTAGATCTACATGTTAGATTTAGAATTTTTTGGCCATTCTCATTAAATCTTTACATTAGTTTTACATTTTAACTAGTTGGATAGCAGATATAAGAGGATAGACATGCACAGATGTTTATGAAATAACTCGTAATTTGTTAGATATAATGGTTTGTGTTATTAATAATATTAACTTCTGTTTTGTGAAAAAAAAAAAAGGTTTCTTGAAAAATGTGAAAGTACCATGGCCCATGAGGACAATTTGCCCAAACTTTTGTCTCTGGCATTTTGCGTTTCGCCTCATTCATTCTCTTTGGTCACATAGATAACGTTTGAAAAATAGACAATCTTTGCTGTCTCTGCCGTGTTCTCTCCTAACTTTTCTCCTCTCCCCTCTCACTTGCCCATCTTTGTCAGCATCACCCGCGCACACACTCACACACTACACTTGTAACTCAGCACACACCTCTTTCCTTACTAAATTCAATTCAAGATTCACCCCTGACCCCTTCCCTCTTCCCCTTTCACTTTCCCTGCTTTCTTTCTCCTCTCCCTTTCTGCCCCCCGCCCCCCTCCCCTTCTCTTCACGCCAGATCTCTTTCGACGTAAGTTAAGATTACTGCTGCATTGCTTTGATTGCCTTGCCTCCCCGCGCTTCGTCTCTTTTGTTTTTCGAAATCTTTACGCCCAATTCCGTTATGGGTTTTTTTTTCCCTGTTGTCTCTTGCTTTAATTCTTCGTGGGTCTTGCCTGTTTTTTCCGTTTTAGATCTTGGGTGGTGAGAGCATTGCGAAAAGATGTCGAAACCAAGTGCATTGGATCTGGCTACTGGGCTGGGTGGAAAGATTGCCAAGGATGATGTTATCTCCGCTGTTGACAAGTATGACTCGTTTTGCACATTTCTGGCAGTCCCACTGTTTATTTTCTGGGCATGCATGTTATGAATATGTATACGTAGAATTGTTGGGGAGGGGATTAAGAATTTTCTTGATATAGGAATGCTGTGCATGAGATTTAGAGATTTTCAGATTGATGATTTTGTGCATAGAATTGGTATGAGTTTATCTTTTCTGTAAAACCCCTTTGTTTTTTTTTTTTTCCTTATATTGAGTTTGTTACAATTTTTGGTATTCCTGGGATTGATGTTGATGGTAATTTGTTCCCCTCGATCGTAATGTTAATGTCATGCTTTTAAAACCGGACTGTAAAATTGGGTTGGTAGTCAAAATCGATGACGCTGATGCGGTTTGTTTTGATAGGGTAAATTTAGTAGTCAGACTCCAGTACAGTATGCTGGATTCATTGTATCTGGCTCTTTGTCATATACCTAGAAGTCAATCTGGGAGGCGGGTAATCTTTTTTTTTTTTTTCTTTTCCTCTTTTTTTCAAGTAAATGCCTTGCTGTAACCATAATGTTTCTTGATTAAAGTGACTTGATCTATAAACTACTAACATTTAGAATTTTCAAAATTGTGTTTTCTTGTCGAAGATTTGAGATAAATAATTTCAGGGTAAGACGATTTTGAATTAATTTGTAGGGTACTTAATTTCAAGATTTATCAAATAATTTCGGCCCAGATGATTTGTGTTGTGAATTTTGAATTAATTTGTAGGATACTTAATTTCAAGATTTATCAAATAATTTCAGCCCAGATGATTTGTGTTGTGACATCATAATTATTACTTGATCTTGAGTGACATCATAATGATAGCTTGATGTGGTGTCCAGTTGTTGGTTGATGGTTGCAGGGTACAATTTTTTTAAAATAATTCTTGAATTATGACATCATAATTACTTCTTGATGTTTGGTCTCTACCCCTCTCTCTCTCTCTCTCTCTCTCTCTCTGAGTGAAAATTTTTGTAGTATCAATCGTCTTGCTAATGCATGTTCTGTTTTTCCTTTTGTGAGTAGTTCAAATATCATTACACTTGAGTCCTTAAAACCTTGGCATTGTCCCCAACAGCTTCAGATTACTTAAACTGATTATTAAAAGCTGTTGAAGTCCTATTAGAAAAAATGTTGTCGGTTTGAAATGTTTTTTAAAGCTAAAAGCTCTTTCCGGAAGCACTTCAGGGGCTGCTTTTGAGAGTTAGCTTTTCTGAGCAAAATAAGCTAAAAGCAGAAGCCATATAAGTTGAGAGCACCCAAAAATACCTTTTACCTTTAGGAAAACAATAATCAGCTGATCATGAACTATTGAGAAAAGTTAATTGCCTTTTACCTGAGATTTGCATTTATAACAAAGAACTCAACTGTTGTTCATAGACTTTGCCCCTTTAGAAAATGGAAGCTTAACAGTTTTAGAAGCTATTTGGAAAACGAAAAATGTTTATACATTTTTAAAAGTACATTTGGGTTTACAAAGTTTCTAATGAATGACATCATGAAGTACTAGGTGAAGACTTTAAGGTGATTTTCAGTTCTGTAATTATTAAATAAGACTCTACTGCTTGCTAGCAGTTATAAGTTGGTGTTTTTTTGCCTTTGTTCTTTGAAGGGTGGAAGATGGTTTGAGAGCGTCATTATGGTTTTTCTTGTTTGACAACGTCAATTGAAACCTTTGCATTCTCTGTTGTTTAGGTGAATTTCTGACCTCTTATTTATTTATTTATTCCATAATGAACAAGGTATGAGAAATATCATGGTTACTATGGAGGAGACGAGGAAGAGAGGAAAGCTAACTACAGTGACATGGTGAGAGGGCTTTGTTTTAATGGATCTATTTACTTGTGTTGATGTCAATGTGACATCTATGTAGTAGATTTAAACATTTGCTTGTGTGCTTAATTTAACAGTTATTCTTAGACTATTTTGTATGCATGTTCATTGGATCCGCAACTGCAATGATTTGATAAAAGAAAAGGATAAGCTCGAAGAATATCTATTAAATCTGGGGAATGCAAATTGTTCATAATATACTGTTCCCAAAAGTGACCACAAATCATCACATTTAACATCTCTGAGTCGTCAGAAGTATGACCTTTTACTGTATCCAAGCCTGTTTCTTTGATAATTTTCCATCTGCTATTAGATCGGTGTTTATCAGGTTAGCTCTCAGCCCCTAGGATGCATAGTTTGATTTAGAGACAAGATCATCAAATTTTGTGCAAGAAAAGTCTGTTTGTTGCAATTTTCTGATGATTACGACTATGATTTAGAGACAAGATCATCAAATTTTGTGCAAGAAAAGTCTGTTTGTTGCAATTTTCTGATGATTACGATTGTTCCTTGCCTGCCTACTACAAACAAAATTCAAGTCACTTTTTTGGCTGGCCAACTTTAGAATTCCTGAGGTGATTCAGTTTGAGTATTAAGCTGCAGATAGGAAGTGCTGACTGTGGTTACATATACAGCTATATAGCGAGCAGTGTAGCTTATAAGTTGGCAAGCATCTGTGCAATTACTTTTTCTCCCTTGATGCTCAAGCATTTGAATCTTTTTGTCCGGTCAAATTGGTTATGGGGATGTAATTTGACTATAAAGAGATCATGTTGATTCATTAATGTGTTTTTGGTTGTCAGGTCAACAAATACTATGACCTTGTGACTAGCTTCTATGAATATGGCTGGGGGGAATCATTCCATTTTGCAGCAAGGTGGATAGTTACATTTTATTATCCACCTTATAATTTTGCACTTTGCAACTTTTGGGACCAAAATTGGTAAGTAAATTCCCCTTTTCTACAGATTGAAAGGAGAGTCTCTGAAGGAGAGCATTAAGCGGCACGAGCACTTCCTGGCACTACAATTAGGGCTGAAACCAGGACAGAAGGTCTGGTTCTTTAAATCTTGAATTAATTTTACCACGTCAAGGAGAAGAGCTTGTCTTAGTCCTCTAATTATCTCTTCCAGACATCATTAAAGTTCTGACATGATTGTAGGTCTTGGACGTGGGATGTGGAATTGGTGGACCCTTGAGAGAAATTGCCCAGTTCAGGTTGATAAAATTTACCATCAGACTGATCCATGCTTATTAAGTTCTTGTCCACTGCTGTGGTTATTTGCTTCTCATTGCTTGAATTTTGATTTCTTTTCTTAAAATATTTTTTGCTTATAATATGTCATTTGTCCATCTCCTTTATGTTCTGGTTGGATTTCTTGTGTGCTAATATAGTCATGAGATTCCAATTGTTGTTTTAGGATGTAACATATTCAATTCTCAAACTTCCTGTTGCTAGCTGAAACATATATATGCCTTTTTCCTCTATGGCAAAAGTGTTGGCCATATACCTACGTGTAATTTCTGTGTAGATATCACAAAATTGAACATATGGTATGTTATTAGCTTGACAAGAAAGACTACTAGCTGTACTAGTACATGGAAATTGACATCAACAATGAAGGCAAGTGTCAAAACTTAGTAGAATTTCCATTAGGAATCTTTTTCATGTGTTTCATCACAATTAATATCTATCATGTGTATTCAAGAGTTTGCACATTTATAGGATGTTGTTTCAGAAACTGATTTATGTTGATTTCTGGCAGCTTAACTTCAGTTACTGGTCTTAACAACAATGAATACCAGATATCAAGGGGAAAGGTACAACTTGTTTTTCTTTCTTGTCCTTTAAATATAGAAAAGGGCACCTAATCACCTTCAATGTTGTTGTGTATTGTTGGCAAGGCATTTAAATTGAAGGACCTGTGTTGACCAATTCATGTGTGAAGTTGAAAGTTTTTTACTAGAAAAGATATGTGCAGTTTTCTTGGCATTGCTTCCTTACTGGATGTCTAGCATGTAAGCTATACATGTTCCAATGTGCTTATCCTGTGACTCTAGGTACTGAACCGCGCTGCTGGGGTGGACCGCACTTGTGATTTGGTGAAGGTCAGTAACTTAAGAAGGACAAGTAAACAAGTTACTCTGCTGTTCTGATTTCTGTCCTCTCTAGTTATAGCATTGCATAATGATGTTGCAGGGCGATTTCATGAAAATGACATTCCCTGACGACCATTTTGATGCAGTGTATGCAATAGAAGCTACGTGTCATGCACCTGATGTGGTAGGATCATTTCTTCATCCTTGATGTGACATTTTAGACTTCCAAGCTATAACTGGCATTTGTTTGTTTTTCTTTACATCAGGTTCTAGAGTCCTTCCTTGACTAATTGTAATTATTGGTGATTAAACTCATCTTTGTGCGTTTGCTTGTCTGTTTACTTATGTTTCTTGTGTGGCCTTAAGGTGGGATGCTACAAAGAGATATATAGAGTACTAAAACCTGGTCAATGTTTTGCTGCATATGAATGGTGTATGACAGACTCTTTTGACCCCAATAACAGAGAGCATCAAAAAATCAAGGTATTTGAAGCAGCACGTAGCAGATTTTAGCAGTATATATTTCTTAAATGCATTACGTACATTTAAATACAAGATTTAATGGCTGCAGGCTGAAATAGAGCTTGGCAATGGTCTACCTGACATAAGAACAACAGGAGAATGCCTTGAGGCTGTGAAGAAAGCAGGTTTTGAAGTGAGTCGCAAAATTTTGATTATTCTATGCAGTCTTCATATTCAAGGATGCTTTTAATTTGCAAGTTGATTATTGGAAAACTATTTCTGTTTGTCAAGGTTATCTGGGCAAAAGATCTTGCAGCGGACTCACCGATTCCTTGGTACTTGCCTCTGGATAAAAGTCACTTCTCCTTGAGCAATTTCCGACTAACAGCAGTTGGACGTATTGTTACCAAAAACCTAGTAAGTTTTTTAAATGCTTATGTGCTACCACTGATGCTGCTGGAACAAGTAGTGGTGAAGGCTCCTTTGCTGTAGCCTGTGCTAGCATTGTACTAATAAGATCTACATTATGCTTTTTGCGACAATTGATCTGTTTTCTTGTAGGTTAAGGCCCTAGAGTATGTAGGACTTGCCCCAAATGGAAGTCAAAGGGTTCAAGATTTCTTAGAGAAAGCTGCAGAGGGGCTTGTAGAGGGTGGCAAGTAAGCCTTTTATCTGGGACTTCTTCTATTTCTGTTACTAGTACCTTAGCCTCTTCTCTGAAATAAAATGCTGCATATTAGTTGATATTGCATAATTGCTGTGGATGTTGCCAGTGCTGCAAGTACCATCCTGCCAAGTATTTTATTCAAGAGAAAGCTTTCCAGCAGGAAAGAGAGAGGAATTGTTTCCTTTTATCATTCTATTCTGCTCTTGTGCTTGTTCAATCTCAATTTCTTTCTGGAACTATTTGAAAGTGCCTTTTTAACCACTGGTGAAACATCTATACACTGTCTCCTCTTTCAGACAATAGATTACTACTCTGACTTACTCATCAAATGCATAGAGTGACAAAAAACAAATATATCAAAATATACACCATCGCAACAAATCTTTTGTTTAATCTATTACAGGAGTTCATCTCTGAACTGGGAAAAAAAATCATGCTTTACTTGGTTTTGGATTTAGAAGCAAATAATTTTGACAAGTAAGTTGTGTTACGCTTGTGGTTTATCAACTGGGTTCTGTGAAAGCTTTACAATCCTGTGGGCAGCAACTTAAAAGAGATGACATCATGAGTCTTCCTATTTTGGCCAAAAGATGGTGCCAGAAAGGAAAATCCAAGTCTTGTTTGTTCTTATTCCGGAGCATGCATCTCCATCCTTGCTCAGGTTGCATGTGAAAGAAGAGAAAATTTTCCTTCTGTTTTTCTTCCTAAAATGCAGCTTTGTGTCTGTGGCACATATGTCTTTATATAGGATTATCTCTGGAAATACCATCAGTCATCCATGAAGGGTGGCACAAGTGCTGGTTAGATTAGTTTTAGGCTCATAATCTTAGTAATGGAAAATGTCTTGGTAATCTCAAATGGGATCAGAATCACGGATGTCAAAATGAGTCAGAGAAACTAGAAATGCCTGTGACAACCATCTGATTAGCATGAACTACCCAATCAAGTAAAATTGCAATGAGGATTTGAATCTTGGTTGAGTTGTTTGCCCTTGTGTGGTGGAAGCTTAATTTGAATTTTAAAAAAGTGAAAAGGAAAGGCATTTGAATTTCACCCTAGAACCCAGAAGGAACAATTTTTGAACTTCACTAGATAAGCACGGAGAGTGAAGTTTGTGTCATGTGTGCCCTCATTATGAATTGCAGATCTAGGGAGTGGTTCATAGCCTTTTACCCATTTGAAAAATTTTCTCTTTTCAAAAATAGTTCCTCAATGAACTTTGATTTTCTGGATCAAAAGGTTTTGCAAAATTGAACGCAGCCTCCCAAGACTTTATAAACATCTAGAATTTGCACCACTGCTTGTCATATTGCCTTCTAAGTTCTACCTTCTTCCCTACCATGTAATCACCATTCAAAGGAACTGAAAAGAGAAAACATCATGGATCCAAAGGTTATCTCTAGATTTTCCAGGTTACAGCGATCAACCTTTTCCTTAGAACTGTTTTTGAAATTATAACAAGTAACTTTATTATTATAAGTTCGAAGTTGTCTATTTAGGCTTTGTTTGAAATTTTCATCACAGTATGTTATGTTTGTTTCTCTCATATTATTTTAGCACATGAATTCATCTTTTTTCTATCCCATCATGTCCAATAATTGTCTGAAATGGCCCATCTCTTGCATCCTGGGTAAGGCACACATAAAAGTGGTGCTTTGCTCATGTTGGTTGGGAAAGAACCGAGAACAGGAAGATGTAAATGTTAATAAACATTTTTGGGTATGTCTGTAATTTCTCTTGCTTGTTACTGATGCGTCTTTACTTGTGGTGCTACATCTAGACCTTATTTATACTAGCATGTTGGTTGACTGGAAAGAAAGTGCATACTTAAGGTCTAAAGCATCTTTTCTTGGGGATTGGTCATGTATTCCACTCTGCTGGCTTCTTCAGGGTCGTAACTAATGGTTCTTTGATTTGGCCTCCGCAGGAGAGATATTTTCACACCAATGTATTTCTTCTTGGCTCGGAAGCCCCTTTCAGATGGTCAGTAGTGTGTGAGAGAGATCACTGTTTTGTTTCAAGATCTTGCGCAGTAAAATCATTTAGGTCTGGTTGAGTCTTGTGACCATGCTAGTTGGGATCATTCCGAAAGATGCTCTGCAGTTGAAGTTGCTGTGTTGGTTTGATAATTTTTGTATAAATTATGTAGGGCTAACAATGGCCTTTCTCCATCTTGAGTCCTGTTGCTATTTCCTGCACTTTTCAGCAGATTTCTCGCTTTTTCTTTTACTCTCTTTACCTCTACTTAAGTAACCTATACATAAGTTTTCTTTCTCTGGATTTTGTTTAGTTGGGACTTGGGACAGACGTGCAAGCCAGGGAATGAGATATCGCTCAAAATTAAATCACGCGAGTTGATGTAGGCGTTTTGGCTTTTCTTTTCACCAGACGTTGCAAGGCTACTTTGAAGGGCTGATCACGGAAACCAATCGGTTGCACACACACACACACACGTGTGTGTGTCTATATATACAAACAGTCTCGTTCCTTATTTGACTATCCATCAAGGCATAATCCCACAAAATTATGGACCAAATGCCTTTTTACTATTCACAAGAGAACCTGTCTCCAAAATTATTAACTCTTTAGTGCTAAAAAAAATCAGATCAACTTCCTGAAAGAAGAGGTCTTCTTCAAAATGATAGAAGAACAACTAAAACAACCAGAAATCCAGCATAGAATTAAAGATCTACAATCAAAAATCTAGATACAAGTATGTGCTGAAATATCAACTGCCTTTTGGAAAAGGAAACAATACACTTTCAAGTCTTCTCTATGAACCAGATTTCCCTAAGAACAAGCAAAGGAGTAGAGATGTGTCCAGTCCTTCTCTTGTCAGGAGTACAAATTTCTTATGGGATCTTTTGGATAATAGGTTTAGAAAATCTGTATCGTCATCAAGGTTTCTTCTCCTTTTGGGAATTTAGGCTGAGAAGAGACAATGTTTTGTGAGACAAGATTGTCAAGGTCTTGTTTATCTTTGATTGCTCTTACTTTCTCTCTAAGAAGAGCAATTTCAAGTTGAAAGTCTTGGATTGATATTGGTTTTACTGGTTTGGATGGAAATCTATTTAGAAGTCTATGGGGATGATTAAGGAATCCCCGGATGAGATGTTCATTCGGTTATAAGGATATGAGTTGCAAGTTGGTCGGTGCATCCCTAAGTTGTACGATATTCTATTGCTACCATCGTCATTTGTTGGAGGATTGAGATTATATTGTATTCAGATACTCCATCTATGTTCCATTCATAGATATTGTTTGCATTGTAGGAATTTTGAAGGATATTTGGTTTTTCTTCTATAAGGACATCAGGATAAATTGCTCTAGAATAGTAAAGTTTTTCCAATTTGGAATGTGAGATGAAGATTTGGTCCTAGTAAGTTTGGCTATTTGATCAATAGTGGTTTCAACGTTAGACTTGTTTAGGACACATGTTGTTTCTTTAGAGGTTGGTTAATGGATACAAGAGAGTCTAATGAAGGTTTTTTCTAAAATACAGGCTGATTGGTTATTAAATTTATTGGTAAATGTGAAACCTTGCCCTAATCTTTGTTTACTTGTGAGGTAATAAAGGATTGTTCTATTTTGGCAATTCATTTTCCAAGGTCATCAATGGGTCTATTCTGGAGTTCTTTGTGAAATTTATTTGGTATTTCATATGGTCTAAACAGAGGGTTGGATGAAGAGATTGTAGTTTTGGTGCATGGAGGAAGTAAAGTTTTAGGTTGGGAAGTAAGATATTCTCCAAGAGTTTGTAAGTATTTGTTGGTATAGTTATTTTGCTCATAGATTCCCTGGATATCTCTAGCGTTCACAGGATCTCCTTCTTAGGCTATTTTGAGTTTGAAGGGTTTACCATTGATTTCTGTGGATTTGTAAGAAAAAGTAATAGGTCTAGGTGGAGAAAATTCTATTTGGATTTCTCCATCTGTTGTCTGCCATTTTGAAACACTGATGAAGAATAATAATATTCTATCTTGTTTCTTATTGCATAAATTTCGAACCACTTAAAGAACTAGATATGTAACTTGGTTCTTTCCAGGAAGTTGGAAAAGACTGTTTGTATGGCTTTTCTTGATTCTCCTTTGTAATTGTTGAAGAATCATTGTCTCCTTATTTGATTATGATTTGCATAGAACTCAATTTGCTGGTCTTGCTTGTTGATCTGATTTTCTGAATTGAGAACCCTTAACTCTGGTAGTGGTTCATTAGTCATGGTTGAGTATGTAGGAGATACTGGAAGGTCTCCATGGATTGTGTTCTCGTCTAAAGACTATTTTTCTGAGGGTTCTTCTGTTTGGACTGTGTATCCTACTTAAGGAATCCTTGAAGAGAGATTGAGGGTCTCGGGTACTATTATTCCCCTCGGATCTCATCAGGCCTACAGGTCTTACTGCCAAATCTCATGGTTTTACTGCCAGAACAACCCTTAGAGACTTCTAAACCTTACTGCTTTCAGTAAGATCTGAGTTCTTAAATCCATACTAATAGTGTTATAGTATGTTAAGAAATATAATCATCACCCCACCTCCCCCTCTGGCTCTGTTTTATATGAATGGATCTCCAGTTTGGTCGTGCACTTCAACTATAATTGAAGCCTCTAATATAACTATGAATGCAGTTTTGAGTAAGTTATTCTTCAACCCAAATTTTTCGAAAAAAACTATTGTAGCACCGGAAGTTACTGTGCAAACACGGTAGGAAAAATCAGTATTATACATTGTAGCAGTTCTGAACACTGTAGCACTGTAACACTACTGTAGTAAACACAGGGATACTATAGCAAAACGAAAATTTTTGCTATAAATACCCCTCAAACTCACCACTTCAAACACACCATTTTTCTTCAACACTTTCTCTCTCTAGTTCAAAGAAATCTTCTCTCTCTCTCTCTCTAAACATAATTAGCATTAGGTTTAACTTGGAATCAAACTTAGATCAAGATTTTTGTCAAGTTTCATCCTTGTAAATCTTCTAACCTCTAATAAACATTTTATTATTCAATTATTATATTGTCTGTGGCTGGTTAATCCACCTTCTTACATTCTTTTTATTTATTTATTCTGTTATAATGGCCGGTTCTATTGCATCCAATACAAGGTTATGAGTTCGGCCTTCAACACTAGAGTCTTGAGGACAACAAAGAAGGGAGAAACGGTGCTCTTCCAAACGGATCTGACTAGATCTAGGATATTCATTCCTAGAACTATCTCTTGGAATGAAGTATCCCTCCCAAATGACTGGATATTACCAAAAGTAGCCCCTAATGTATCAGATCAAAATACATCAGTATCAAGCATCAAGCAATTTCTTAGCGGAACGGTCCAAATCAAATTCGATAGGTCCAAGAGCATTAAGGTACCTTCAATAGCAATAGCCTGCTTACATTCTTGTTTATTTACTTATTCTGTTATAATGGCCGGTTCTACCACCTAATATTATAGTGGCAGACTGGCAATCCATCTACGATCCACTTCTTTTACTCTGCTTCTTTTATTTTCCTGCATTTAGGGGACCTCCCTAACCCCCACTCTAGTATTAGAGCCAGAGGGGGAAGTGGGGTGATGATTATACTTTTTAACATACTATAATACTGCTAGTATGTTAGAGAGAAAACAGATTTCTTTCAACTAGAGAGAGAAAGTGCTGAAGAAAATTGATGTTTGAAGTGGTGAGTTTGAGGGGTATTTATAGCAAAATTTTGTGTTTTGCTACAGTATCCGTTACAGTGTTTGCTATGGTAGGGCTATAATGCTACAGTGTTCATAACTGCTACAGTACACGCTACAATGTACAATAATGATTTTTCCTGCCGTGTGTCTAGCTGAAAGAAATCTCTTCTCTCTCTCTCTCTAAACATAATTAGCATTAGGTTTAGTTTGGAATCAAGTTTAGATCAACATTTTGGTCAAGTTTCATCCTTGTAAGTCTTCTAACCTCTAATAAACATTTTATTATTCAGTTATTATATTATCTATGGCTGGTTAATCCGCTTGCATACATTCTTGTTTATTTACTTATTCTGTTATAGTGGCCGGTTCTACCATCTAATCTTATAGTGGCAGTCCGTTTGTAACTCACTTCCTTTACTTCTATTTCTTTTATTTTCCTGCATTTAGGGGACCTCCTTAACCCTACTCTGGTATGATCTAAGTTTGATTCCAAATTAAACCTAATGCTAATTATGTTTAGAGAGAGAGAGAAGAGATTTCTTTCAACTGGAGAGAGAAAGTGCTGCAGAAAAATGGTGTGTTTGAAGTGGTGAGTTTGAGGAGTATTTATAGCAAAAAATTTCATTTTGCAGTGTTCAAAATTGCTACAGTGCGCGCTACAGTGTACAGTACTGATTTTTCCTGCCGTGTTTGCACAGTAACTTCTAGTGCTACATTGGTTTTTTTAAAAAAATTTGTTTTTTGATTATTTTTGAAGCTTGTTTTGAAAATTGATCAATCGGTTGAGCCAGTTTGATCATCTTGGAGTCTCATTGTTTGTCGACGATTGGGCGTTTCATTTTATTTGGTTGATCCATTTTGGAAACGGGTTGTCTAGGAGTTTGGTTAGTCAAATTTGTATCCTGGTTGAGCCATGTTTGAATTTTGTCTTAACAGATTATTACAGAGATTTCTTCTAGAGTTTCTTGGATCCATTCATCATAATGTAAAGTATCTGTGTTTATTTACTTATTCTATTATAATGGCCAGTTCTATTGCCTAATCTTATAGTGGCAGTCCATTTGCGACCCACTTCCTTTACTCTACTTCTTTTATTTTCCTGCATTTAGGGACCTCCCTAACCCCGCTCTGGTATCAGAGCCAAAGGGGGAAGCGGGGTAATGATTATGCTTCTTAACATACTATAATATATATATATATATATGTACACACACACATGCACATACATATATACATATGTGTGTGTGTGTGTGTCTATTTCAAACGATAATAAAGCTTTCATTACTATCAACCAAACTACATAGTGGAAGCAACTGCTACTACATCATTTTTGGCTAAGCTAGTATGCCAAATTGGAAAGGGCTCCTTCCAACTAACCTCATTAGTCAAGCTAGCATCAAATTTTGCCAAATTGTGAGACACACAGTTTCCTTCCTCTTTAACAAAAGTGCAGTAACATTTACACAGGTTCCTTCCCTTTAACAAAGGTGAAGTAACATTTACAGAATTCCTGACTTAGGCCCCGTTTGATAATACAATTCAGCACTTAAACTTAATGGTTCAGATCTTAACACGTTTAGACGTGTTTGATAATAAAAAATAGAACATCTGAATTAATTAAGCGGCACTGAATCTTCTGAGCAAAACTTACTCCCAAAATTAAGTGATAAACTATTTACTTATCACTTAATGTGATATACATTCAAATATATTAGATTTAGTATTTAACAATTCAATCACTTAATAGGTTCAGATTTCAGATTTTAGATTTCAAATTTTAGTTTTATCAAATGCACACTTAGTTTCACGATATCATGTAGAACAGTTCTTACTAAAGATATCCACATTAACGTCTTTGAGTTTGTCAATGTGCTTGCAGTCAGATTGTATCATGACCATGTTCCAGCTTCTTTGTTTTGCCTTAGTGAGAGCATTTCTAATCGCTAAAGTTTCCCCCATCACTAGATTCCCTCTCTGCTTTTACTATCAGCCCATGCACCCACTAGTTTGCCATCTTCATTTCTAGCTACTACTCTCCGTTCTATTTTTCTTTTCCGCCTTTCCAAAGCTGCATAAGTATTATGCATTATAAGGTTCTGCGATGGTGGATACCATCTGATAGTTTCAGCAATTGAATTTCTCCCATTTTCTTGCAAGTTTTCTTTTTCCATGTTCATCTCTTTGTATTCCAACCACCGTGTACAACTTTGTTGGCAGTCCTTCCAGGACAGTTTTCTTCTCTATTAAATTGAATCTAGTTTCTAGGCTTTCATATCTGTCACAAAATATTCACTATAAAGCAATGTGTTCAGTACCATCAGCTGTTTACCTTTGCTTCCATGAGACTGTTCCACCAATGCCAGAAATTGTGTCTAAACTCCTATATTCCCTCCCAACTGATTGGTGCTACCTTCCAAATGGTTTCTGCATGCCTGCAGATGGATAATATATGCTCTTGTGCTTCTGTTGCTTCCATACAACATAGGCATTTGTCATCTCCCTTTCTTGTCCTCCTAATGGTTTCATTCATTGACAGCATTCTTTGTAGGCATTTCTAGATGAAGTGCTTCAACTTGTGTTTTATGTCCAAACTCAAAGAAACTTCCATGCCTCAGTCTTTTTTTTTTTCCCAAATTTTTTGTTGTCATTGGCCTCCTGCTTATCACCTGTTTTTCTTTCTCTATTCATCTCTTGTGCAAGCATGTAACCTGTTTTGATAGAATGTTGCCCTGATGTAGAGTAAGGCCGGATCAACTCGTCTTTAGCATCACATATGCTAATGGGAATTTTTTGTATTGTACAATCCTCCTCATTAAAAATAGACCTTATCTTTTCTCTATCCCATCTGTCATTCTGAATCAATTCACACACTTTTGCACTTGGCACTCAGGAAGTTTAGTGGAAGTAATCCTACATTTTCCTTCATCTAGTATCCATCTGTCACTAAAGCTATCAATGGTCCTGCTATTACCAACTCTTTTTCTAGCACCTCTATCCACCAAATCCCTTGAACTCAGGATACTTCGCCACATCCATAAATCTCCTAGCCTCTCTTTCATTTTCTAGATTGATTCTCCCTTAAAGTATCTTCCTCTCAGAATTTTGCTCTTTAGAAGATTAGGTTGAGTCCAAATTCTCCAAAGCAATTTTGCTAACATAACCCTCTTAAAATCCTGTAAGTCTCTTTGACAGCAGATAACTTTTTCCATTCCGCTCAATGAATCTTCCAATTTTCTGCATTTCCCTCCACCAAAACTTTGTCATTCCTTTACTGATCTCCATGCATAAATCATCTTGGTAGCTTATAGCAATTCACAACATAAGTAGGCATTGTTAGGACCACTGACTTCAATAACACCTCTGATCCAGCTGAGCTTAGAAACCTTTCTTTCCAACCATCTAACTTCTTTCATCACTCTTTCTTTAATGTAATTGAATACTTGCTTCCTAGATTTCCCAATAACCATTGGTAATCCAAGGTATTTGCTTTGCTTAGCCAGTCTCAAACCTCCCAAGATGCTCAGAATTTTTTCCTTCCTATTCTATCCTATATTCTTATTGAAGAAAATAGAAGACTTGTCAGCATTAATCATTTGTCCTAAAGCTTTCTTATAGATCTCCAATATCTTCTTCACTTGATTTGGTTCCACAATGAGCAGGACTAGAATGTGACATCTTTAATCGAGAAATTTTGGAATTCATCACAACATGCTTCAACAGGGTGGATAGACCTTCAGACACTAATAAAAATAAGTAAAAGCATAAAGGATCCCCTTAATTGAGACCCCTAGATTGTCTAACAAAACCTTGCTTTCACCATTTATATTGAAAGAGTAAATCACTAAAGACATGTATTTTAAAATCCAGTTGATCCAAGTGTTGTAGATTCCCATTTTTTCTATTATTTTAATCAAAAAAAGACCATTCTACTCTATCATAAGTTTTGGACATATCAAGTTTTAACCTTTCCTTCTTATCATTCTGTTTCCCATTCTGAACTTCAACTATTTCTTTTTTGAACACCTTGATTTGTTTCTTAGCATTGTTTTTCAAATGTTTGCTCCAGTTTTAAAGAGCTACTCTACATTCCTTTATTTTGTACTATAATTTGAAGCATTTGGACCCCTTCTTTTGTTTCTTCCAAGCATTTGTTACAATATCCCCCACTTCTTTGTATTTTAGCCAATTTCTATCAAAATAAAACTTTTTTCTCCATTTTTTACTTTTTGGCTTAGTATCCAGCAGCAACATACAATGATAAGATGCCTCATTTTAAATATGTAAGCATTTGGCTTTCCCATGCTCCTCTTTCCAAACCCTACTACATAAAATTATGTCTAATCTTTCCTTCACTTCTCCCTTCTCTTTCCAATTGTCACACCATGTCTGCGGGATGCCTTCAAAAGCAATGTCCAAAAGCTGATTACCATTGATAAATTTTCTGAAAACTCTAAACCTTCTCTTAGGTCTTATCACACACTCCCTCCTTCCCCTCCCCCCCCTCCCCCCCACTTTTCCTCATTTGACAAAATGCCGTTCACATCCCCAGTAATTAGCTAGTTCTTCCCCCATATTGATATCCCATTTCCTACTATTTTCCACTGCTATTCTCTCACCCTATCATCATTACTAGCACATATGCAGATGAATCACCACTAATCAATTGCATATAATATAAAAATTTATGCTTATCTATCTATATCAAGCAAATTTTCCTCAAAAGTTTGGTCACACTTAGGTTGAAAAAAGGAGCTTAGCAACATGGAACAATTAGCTACATAGTTCTGTATCGAAAAACATTGGCCTTGCTTTTTAGGTATTTGTATAAAATTTTACTATAATTTCCTGTAAAAGTCGTAGAAAAACTTTTGTTATATTAAGGTTTGGACAAAAATTTTCTTTTTTTTAATTCTTTTCTTGGTGTATTGGGAGGCTTAAGGCCTTACTACATGACCACAAATCTAGGCACAGCCATGCCCATCACATCTCCTGCTAACAAGCATCTCAAAGCACTCGGCTCCTCAAGAAAGTTCTCCTCAGGTCTGAGTTTAGGCTTTTGCTAAGAAATCACATTGGTTCCCTTCTCTCCACTGATGTTGCAGCCTACATTCCCACTGTGATTGCATTAAACTCTTTTTTTTATTCTTTTCCCTTTATCTTTCTTTTTCTTTTTCCTTTTTTTTTCCTTTTTTCCTTTTTTTCTTTTCTTTTTCTTCCTCCTCCTTCCTCCTCTATCCCTCTCCATTGTTGGCCACTGGCCGCCACTATGGCCGGTAGTCACTAGCACCTCACCCCTCCTTTTTTCCCTCTCTTCTCCTCCTTCTCTTTCCCTCCTCCCTTCCCTCCTCTTCCTCCTCCTCTCACTTCTTTTAGCCCTCTTCATCCTCCGTCCGCCCCTCTATGCTCACATAATTAGATCTGGTTGCTCGGTTGATCGTACAACTAGAGGGGGGGAGGAAGAGAGGGGCTTGGGAAGGGCAAAGGGGGAGAAGGGAGGGAGGAAGGGAGGAGAAGGAGAAGGGAGGGAGATGCAGAAAGGAAAAAAAACTGTGGTGGAGATGGTAGTGGGTTGAGGTGGGGAAAGAAAGAAAAAGAAATGAAAGAACGGAAATTTTTTTTTGTATGTTTTTTAATATTTTGAGATATGTATATTAAAAATTTTGAGGAATTTTTTAAAATTACTATAGTTAAAGTTGTTAAAAAACTTATAGGAGAAAAACTTGTAAAAAACTCACTTGCCAATTAGGGCCATTGGCATAATTACGTAAGCAGCTTTCTTCTGCATAAGGCTTAGGGCACAATTATGTACTACATGAAGATATTCAAATGATGGTACAATGGCGTATAAGGTAATTTTACCGTATTCTTAAGGTGGCATGTTACAGTATTCTCAATAATGTTACAGTATTGTCAGGGAATCAGATTATTGCTATGTCCGTAGCTTTGTGTTGCACAAAGATTCTGAAACTACAGCTTGAAATCCATATTCCCTCCTGAAAAGTTTAACAAGAAAGATTAGTTAGTGAAATGAAACACAAGAATCTATCATATATGTATTGTAAGGCAGGCTTTTAAATTGATTAAATCACAAGACTTCTAACTTCCTATTCTTTTTAATAGAATTTTGATTTTTTTAAATTATCAAATATCCATTCACATCTTTTGAATTTCAAATATAAGAAGTGACACTATAAATGTAGAAATTTGGATAAAATTTATTCATAGGAGGGTAAATTAAAATAAAACATCATAAGTCCTATTAAAAGTTAAAAGAGTAAATAACAATATTTTACTATTTAACTGAGTAATACTAACTAAAAAGATAAACTACATAAAAAATAATATTCAATAGTCATGGGTTTAAAAAATCAATAGTAGTACTAATCTTGAAAGTTATGAAATCACTAAATTAACAACAAAGTCCTATTGGTGCTTCAAAATGGAAATTATTATTTAAAATCTTTATCTTTGATGAATAATAATAATAACAACAGCATCAATTCTACCAAAAATAAAATGTAAGTAACAATATAGTTTAAGAGAAATATATAGTACATTTATCTATAAACTATAGCTACTCAATTGATATATATTTGATCTAAATTTGAGTCTAATTAGGTTTAAATAAGAGTGTAAAATCCAACCACTAAGAATAATCTTGAGTATTATTGATTATTTTATATATTTTTGTTATTTTTTTCAATGTAAATATGTAATACTACTACGTCATTTTTAGAAAAAAAACTAAATCTTTTTTTAAGCAATTGTTAAAGGTATTATAAGATAATATCAGTTCTTTATTTACATTTCGAGATGCAAATAATTACATATATTGTGATTAATTCTTGGTTTTACATAGTTTCATATTATGGGAGTTAAAATTAAATATATTCTAAAAATTACGGGTTATGGGTTCTTTGTTCCCTTTCGTTTCAAATTATATCTTTCAATTTGGAAGATCAATATAAAATCAACTAAAAACGTTTTCAAAAGAAAAGTTTTCAACATTCAATACAAATTTATACTATAAATAACTATATCTGGTGCTTTTATTTTGAAAATATAAAAATAATTATATTTTAAAATTTTAGAACTATACTGAAAGTTACGAAAGTTTTTTTCTTTTTCTTTAACTATTAACTTTCTAATTTGAATGTTGGAATATAAACACTTTTGAACCCAATTAAATTACATACTCAAACTCATATTTGTTGATAGGTCAATCAAAGTAAATAGGTTATCTTTTACAATTATAAATAGTTGAAAAATATACTAGAATAGGAGATAAATGTTATAAAATTAGGTCAAAGGGAGGACAATTAGATGAGAATAAAGTAGGATAAAGAAAATGTAGGATTTAGGGGTGGGGGAAAGGATTGCAAAAATGTGGAAATGTTGGGTCAAAAAGGTGAGGAAGAAGGAATGGTGAGAAAAGGGAAATTGTGAGATGGGAGAAATGGCTTGAAAAAGTGGTGGGAATTTAATATTATGCTTGGTGTACTTCTGATATTTCTTTAAATATTTTTATAATCCTTTTCTATACGTTTTAGTATATTTTAAGGTTTTAGATAAGACACATAAATAGAATATAAATTAGATTCTAAAATAATAATCTTTTGATTTTTGACTTATTTTTCATATAATTATTACAAATAATTTATTAATTATTATTATTATCATTTTCAATATAAACCCGTGCATAGCACCTGTCAGAATTCTAGTTTTTTATTTTTTTTAATTTTCCATGACCTTCAGTAAATAACTATATTCACCAAATGTATGAATATGCATGAAATAATGCATTTTACTTCCGCTTGAGGCTGGAAGTTTTTAGTAAAAGAGTGAATGAATAGCCAAGATATTCAGCTAAATTTTCTTAGTTTTCAGGATTATCAATTTTGACATCCTCCCCCCCTCCCCCACCAAAACCCCTTCCAAACTCCTATCCGCAAGACACAGGATTCAAATACTGAATCTAGTAGAAAACAAGAATTTAAAAACCCTTCCCTAATCACTGGACCAACATTAGTGATTTCTATCTTGACGTACTTGCCTCAGCGTAGGCTTCAATTGCGATTTTTGAGAGAGTGGACTTGTAAAAAAGTGCTAGATGCTCAAGCAGGCATGAATGATGGAGGAAATTGCTCTTGAAAAAGCATAAAGGAACGAGCTGGAAGAATTGCTTCAATCAGCAAGCGTACATCAGCCATGGTGGACAAACCCTAGTTGATCCTTTCGCTTAAAATCTAGAAAGGTAGGAAGACTAAGGCATATGTGTTCGCTACCTTTCTAGCTGCAAATATTAAAGAATCTGTGGCAAATATGCCAAAAGACAACTCAACACAGAAATTGCATTAGAAAAAAGAACGCAAAATTGTAAATTGACTATATTAACCTTCATATCAAATAAATGGATGTCAAAATGAAAGAAAAGAATCAAAATTATCCAACATTCTTTTATCTCTTTTTGCTATTTTACTTATAAATTGTAATTTAAATTTTATTTTTTCTACCTTTGTTTTGAGTTGACTTTATAATGAATTAGTACTTTAAAGTTTGGGTGATGAGTTGTGAAGATGTTAGGCAAAAAAAAAAAAAAGTGGCTCATGATGAATTAGTTTTAAATATATAAATTAAATTGGTATAGTATATTTCTTTCCGTATCAACCTTTTCAATGTGGTGTTAATTTAATTTTAAAGTCCCATCTTCAAGTTGTAAAAACTATTGAATTAGAATAGTTCTTTTGCAATAAATAGAAAGTATTTTTAAGAAATTATTTCATGGTAGTCGTTGACTAACATTGGTCTCGTTTACCCTTATCTTTTCTGTTTCAATTTTTCGTTTCTAAGGACTCAAAAAATTGCTATTGTGGAAAGAACTCATTCTAATATCAACCAATTATATGAACAAATTAAGTAGTTCATCAAAACCAATAACCAGAACTATCGACCTTCCAAACGCACGGGCAACATAGAAAGAAATTGATTAGAAATAGTCTGAACTTATGTCAAATAATTCGGCAGAATGTGAAGATAGTATTACTTTTATGTAATAAAAAGAAAGAAAACGTTTCAAAGGATGATAAAAATTGACTTGTAGTCCTCCGCAATTGTGGGATTGTTGACCATATACAAGATTTCAAAATTCTAGCGCAATGTCGCTTTTTTAAAAGAGTGGTTCACTTCCACTTTCATGAGAATTACAAAGGATAGTTAGTGTAATCATTTTTGCTTGATACTTTTCTTCTATTGTCTTTCCATTTTACTGCTGTGTTTAATACTTCAAATAGAATGGTTGATTAATAGAGCAGCATACACATTAATTATAGGTATAATAGTAAATTCATATACTAACCACACTTTTAAAAAAGAAATACGTCTATAGTTTAAGATAAATACAAAAGAAAAGTGAACCTATCTTTATCTGAGAGAGAAAGTAGTAGCACTTGACATGATCCATATTCAAAATACATAAAAGCAATCTTGGAAACAGAAATATTTGAATTTGACAATCTCGAAGCGATATGTCATATTGTCATGGTTTTATTTTTACCACTTATTGTTAGAGTTCCGGACTGACATAAAATTTTCCATTATTGTCATATGGAGGTGCATGAGAATCTCTTCCGACTTTTGGCTTCACAAACTTGGTCATCTACTTATTCTGTGGTGATGGCTGATTTGATTTACTGCTCAAAACTAGTCTGATCCGACAAAAAAAAATCCATTTGAATTACGCTTTTTGAAGTTGTTAAGAGTTTTTATAGAAAAATATATTATAGCAATATGGTGATATGTGAAGTAAAAAAGTAGTTTGAAAATGTGGAAAAAAAAGTGTCCCTACATAGTTAAGAAATTTTTCCACAAAAATAACAATCCAAACATGCTTGAGTTTTTAAGGATGAAAAGGCTTCAATCAATTTTGTATTTCTGGATTTTTCCTTGTGAGAGTTTTTATCAATTTTGTCCCTTTTTTTTTTATAAAATTTGAGATATAGATCTAGGATCTAGTTTATCAGGTTTGCAATTCTCCATTATTGTCAGATCTAAATTTCTCTTAGACTTGAATCTGTTTTAATCAGATCTGTCTTCTGAACTTGTTTTAATAAGATCTGATTGTCAGAAGACATGCACAAATATATTGGATTACATTGATTCATTTGAACAAAAGATATATAGGGGTGCAGACCATAAAATGAATTCAAATACTTGTGGTTTATACAAAGGATATATGGGAGTATCAATATTATTTTTATTTGTATTGATTTTTTAGGTTTATTATATCTATGAATTTCATATCTATGCATATCTATGTCATATTTTGTTTGATGTACTCTTTGTTGTTAGTGCAGATTATTGAATGAAGCAATCTTTTTTATCAGAAAACTTTTGTTTTTGGTCAATTAAACAATTAATTGAAAAATAAAATTGAGATACATCGGATCTAAATGTTTTTACTTTTAACTTTTTTGGGGCACTTTTGACTAGGGGCAACCGGCCATTGGTTGTGGTTCAAATAAAAGTATTTACCAATGACTTGCGCAACAAATCTGCGCTTGCTTAAAGTCATCCATTCTGTTGTTCATTGGAAACTAAATGCTGCCACATGTACGGTCAGAGAGAAATATCATTTAACTCCCCTGATGTTTGTAAAACCTCTCTTACCTCCCTGAAGTGATCGTGGGACTACATGAAATTATTAGAAGGGTTCAATTGTTAATAATATCCTCACTTGTTCTAACAATTATTTAGCTATTAAAAAAAAGAATTAGACAAAACTAGTAGCATGTAATCATACCACTGGAATTTTAATGTAATCTCGCGATTTATTTGGATTTCTTTCGCTCTCTAAAATTCTTAATGTAGCTTTGCAATTGCATCCACAATACCGATTCTTGATGCTCAAATATGACAGTAATTTGTATGAATGTCTTCCAAAGGATGAATTAGTCATTTTGTTCTACCAATTTCCTCTCAATAAACCCATATTATGAAGATATTTCTATCTTTTATTATAGTTGCAATATACCCAATTAGCTGTTGCCTTCCAATAGTATATTAGCTGCTCATTGCAACAAAATCTTTTTCCTTTTTATACTTTGACTCCCTCATTTTCAAGATATTTTTAATTTCTGAAATGTTTATATTCTTTAGGCAACATAAGGGTATCAAGGGCACTAAAATACTTTCTCTCATCCAACGTGCTTTTTCTAATATTATTTTTTGTCATACGAGTTGACATTGTTAACAAAATATCAGTTCGAGGGAAGGTAAGAAAAGAGATTTTACAAACATCAGGAGAGTTACGTGATATTTTATGAAACCTCAGTGAAGGTTTTTGAAATTATCCCCAAATTCATTATTAGTTCTGTTGTTCATTGGAACTAAAAGCTGTCACATGTACAGTGGGAGAGATATGACAAATGTTGCTGTGATACGGTTTGCATTTTCTTTCTGATTTTGTGGTTGGGAACCTAATGAGGCCCTACAGAAATTAACCACTAGCCAGAAAGCAAAAGCACTTTCTAACTAGTGTCTAACATTGGTCAAAGAGTTATCCTGGACTTATTCCCCGTACTGCTGCATTAGTTAATTTAGCCTTCTTTGTCTTTTAATTATACAAGGTAGCGAAATTAGACCTCAATCTCATCCACACCTACTCTGCTACTTACTGTCGGAAGACTCTCTATTTGTGAATACAAATTTTTGGCTTTGTACAGTTCTAATCTAAGGCTCTTTTGATAATACAATTCAGCACTTAAATTTAATGGATTCAGATCTTAATATGTTCAAATCGTTTAATAATCGAAAATAGACATCTGAATGAATTAATTGACACTAAATTTTCTAGTCAAAACTTGCTTCCAAAAATAAGTGATAAGCTATTCACTTGTCACTGAATGTGATATACATTCAGATGTATTACATTTAGTACTTAACAATTAAATCACTTAATGAATTCAGATTTCAGACTTTAGTTTTCAGATTTCAATTTTATCAAACGCACGCTAAGTAGCATCATTAGATCAACGTTGAATGGTACTTTGTGGGCTCTAAGTCATTGATTTGAAATTCAAATTACCGATTCAGATCCGTCTAAGCACATCTTGATTGATCCGAGTCGTAATATATTCTCCGTCGTTGAACTCAGATCCTGTTTGCTACACCTAACCACTTTTTGCTATAAAATTACGACAAAAATATTACTAGAATTATTTGAAGAGAAAACCGTTCAATATGTCCCTCAATTTTCATCAAATAAATTTTTTTTATCATTTACATTTCAAATGTTAACTTTATGCCTCTTACTATTTCAAATTATTTGGTCGTAACTTACGTTTTTAGTACATATAATCATTTTTTATACATAAAAATGTTAGATCCCACTTTTTCAATAGTAAAAATGAATGGACTAGTTTAGATCATACTTTTTGGGTAAATGATAAGTATGACTTGAATCAATCATACTTTTAGGAGTAAAAATGAGGATGGATCTGCTGTTTGTTCAACTATGGGTCCATTTGGATTCCTTGTTTTTGGAGCTATTTGTAAAAAACAGTACTGTAGCATTGTAGATGTGAAAAAATGGTGCTGTAACTGTCTTTGGATAATTTTTTTTCTATTTCTTTTCTTTTTCCTTTTCATTTTCCATTTATTTTTTCTTTTTCCTTTTTCTTCTTTTTCCTCTTCTTCCCCACCCTGGGTCAGGTGCAATAAACCTTTTTTTTTTTTTCCCTTTCTTCTTCTTTCTTTCTCTCTTCCTTTCCTCCCTCCCCTCTTCCCCCCTCACCCCGCCACCCTCCTTTCCCCCCTACCCCATGCGACCAGATTTGGGAAGGGAAGGGAGGGAGAGACTCCCTCCCTCCCACCCCATGCACCAGGATCTGGGAGGGAGGTGGAGGAGGGGAGAAGAAGAAGAAAGAAAAAACAAAAAAAAAAGATGGGAAAAGAATAAAAGGAAAAAATAAAAAAGAAATGGAAAAGAAAAAAGGAATAGAAAAAAATTAACAAAATATTGGATTATTTTGGGGTTATTTTTAGTTGTGTATTACTGTAACATTTGAGGTGTGAAAAACAGTTTTTTAAAAATATTTTATCTCTAAAAAAATGAACATGTGTAGCTCACGTGATAGATTTAAGATAAAAAAGTAATTGAAAACTTAGAATGAAAGTAAATTTTATCGATTTAATATTGTAAAGGATTTAAAATTATCAATTTAAAGGTAAAGGATGAAACAACTCATTAACCAAACTGTGAAGGACGTTCTCAACTGTTTTCTCTTATTTGAATTATATACCGTGAATTGAAAGCTTTGGCTTCCTCTTACGACATACACAACTAAAAATAACTATCTAATGGTATTCTACTCATATGGTAGTATTTTCCATTCCCTAGTGGTTCGCTTCTACAAAAGTCATCTTCACTATTTCTTCAGAAATATTCGTTGCTTCAATGTAAATCAATGTCAGAAAACGCATCTAAGTGGTAAAATTGAATTAAATTTGCATCAACCCCCCAACCCCCCCTAAAAAAAAAAAAATCAAAGAAGACACCAAAAAATAATTAAGGAAAAAAGAAAAGACAAAGCGCAAAATTTCTAGAAAAACAATTGGAACTACAACCGATAACCTTTTGCAACCAATCCAATAGTTAATAGTAAAACAATTATTGTTAACATTAATTTGTGGCCTCGGCCTAATGGCACTAGACAACAGTATAAAGAATAAAATCAGTAGAGTCATTCATCCCGGAACCACCAGCCTTGGAGCCAAAACGTCCCATCAGAACCGCCGAATCATCGGTGATGCCACGACCAAAAAACCCATCAAGAGGGTGGTTTTGGGAATGTTCATGGTGGTGGTGACCGCCCTCCTGACTTGCCGGAGGATGGTAATACATTCTTGCAGTTTGTGGGCAGTGGGAATGAAACCTTGCTGCAATTCTGACACCTGCATCCAATAATTCCATGTATTTTGCCATTTCTTGATTGATTGGATTCCTTTCCTTTCCTTTCCTTTCCTTTCTCTCTTTGATGATTTTATGACACAATTTTCTTGGACAAAGAGAGAAAGGAATGGAAGAACAGAAAGAGAGAAGAGAAATGGAAAAAGAAACAAAAAATGGAATGTATTAGAAAACGTCCCAAACCTCAGAGCCCATAAAATGGGAGAATGTTGTGTGAATGCTTGTGAGGGAATTTAGGTCAAGTGCGTTGCGTTTATATAGCCGTCTTCTCGTGGTCTTTCGGCGGCCTTTCCTTGTACATTAATTTTATACTGATTGATTTGCGTGTTATCAGCAATTTGTGTTTCTACCCTTGTAAGCTTATCTATCCTTGTTCTTGCCCCAAGTAGTTGTGACATGGTATATGCATTGAAGTGTGGTTTCTATTAGTATTATGGGTTTAGTAATTAGCCACTTTATAATTTTTCATTTTATTTCTTGACGCACAATAGAGAAGTATTGATCGAATCCATGAAGCTTGAGATTACGCACTTCAATTCTTCGCTTCATAAATTTACTAGATTTTCATTGAATTTTGAGTTAATGTCATATTTTTTTTTAAACTTATACTCTTATTAGTTATGCATGAGTCAAACTCAAAAAAATCTATTGATCATATTTCTTGATACTTCAAATCTTAGCTCAATAAATTTTTTATACCGACGCTAAAAAAAATTGAAAAGTTCTTACAAGAAAAGTAATTAGGAATTGAAAATCATCAAAAAATCATGTTCATAGTTTTTCTGTATTAGCTAGGAAATTTTGTTGTAAATAAAAGATTCTATAAACCAAAACAATGATAATGTCGAGGACTCGAGCTCCAATAGTTTGCTTATGGAATTTCCCTTTTAAGATCCTTTAGTAGATTTTGTGCAATTGGGAAAAATTAGTTAAGGGATTGGAAAACCAATATATAAACGAGGATGGGTTTTGTTTGCCAATAGTGAAGAATATGAGGGCATATTTTAAAAGTTACTTTCATTCCGTTGCTTACCTATTTGGACCAAAAAACCGCGTCAAGTTGGCACATGCTGGCCACAATCGCCGCGTTCCCGTGACTGGCTCATCCGGTTGTTGGACTGGGTGCTGGTCAATCCTCATTTTATATTAATGAACGTTAATTGAAATTTTAATTTATTTAGGGCGTCCCTGTGTAATAACTAATAACTTATTATTGTGAAATCCTCCCCAAAGAATCTTTCTTTTTGAAATGCTCCACTAGTTTCTTTTCGTTATATTAAATTCTGGGTTGCTTAAATCTAGATTGCGCTTTTGACATTTTTGATATCTTATGGCTAGTTTGGTGTTTACAATATAAAAGAGAAGACGAGAAAAAAAAAAGGATTTAGTTTTGATGTTTTTTAGGAGTTTAGGAAATAAATGAAATGATTTTGGATGTGTATGCCAATAAAATTTTATTTAATAGATATTTAGGGATAAAAGTGGTATTTTAAAAAAAATTTATAAGGCTTGCTTCAACTTTCTTTCATTTTCAGCCCATATTTAGGCAGAAAATTTTTTTAACTATAGTTGCTAGAGTGATCCATTCAAATCTTTTCATTTCTTTTTTTTTTTATGTCACTCCACCATTCTCAAATATCAAAAAAGAGCTATCTTCTCTCACTTTCTTTTCTTTTCCTGTCAAGTCTAAGCTCCCAGACTAAGCACTAGAGATATTCCCGAGTTTTAAGTCCTTAATAAGCCTAACTAAAGTTCAAAAATTTATAAATTGCAAAATGTATAAGACAAATTTGAGAACATTGCAGTTATGGGAAACAAACTTTCTTGTCATTTGAATTTCTTTTGTAAAATATTACTAATAAATAATAGGTACTGGTAATCATGCACCCTTTTTAGTTTCTACTTGTATACTTTTTAAAAATTTTTGAATTAAGTCAAATAACAATTATGTATGGTGGTCAAAATTCATAATAAGGATATGCAATAATCTAAAAAGTGTGTACAAGTAAATGTTATTGCTAAATAGTTCTGTAAAATTTGTTTAGAAAGTATAAAAGTCAAGGTAAAATCAAAATGATAAAATTCTGTCAATCCATGACGGAAATTGCACCCTTAACCGGGGACGAAGATACACCAATTAACTGGAGGTAGGAGTGTGGTGGGTCCCCCTTAAATTTATCTCCGTTAGGACGCCTGTGTGAATTTAATCTAACATTGTGTGTGTGTTTATTCCGTTTGTTGAAAAAACCAGGGACGAAGATACGTAGCCAAAATGCAGCCCTCTCTTTAGAATATTTTCCTTTTATCGCTTACAGATTTCATAATTTTCAAAATGATATTTTTAGAAGTAAAACATTTATCCCCACATAAAAATGTATTTAGTTTCAATATTACACCATATAATTATTACGATATTGATTCCCCGCTTCCCAAAGCTCTTCTAAAACAGTAAAAGTTTGGCTCTGTCAATGCCCTACCCTACCAATTTCTGTGCGACTCTTGAGGCTCAAATGGTCTTATGCATCGTGACATTGCAACGAACTAATTTTTTATCTGCTTTAATATATTTCACCTCTCATTACAAAAATAAAGAGAAAATGTTGCAAATATTGAGGTTCGAGAAGGTCAAAGATGCTTTTCTCACCTTAGAAAGCATATGTCATCTCAACAAAGTTCAATGGAAAGCTTTCAATGCTCACTAGTTACTCGTATAGACCGGTAGCTTGCAACTTCCAAGTAGGTGGGAAGTCTTCTGTTTCCAAGTAGTACCTACACTAGTTAGTTTCGTTCTCTTTTGAATTTTGACAACTCTATTAATAGGGTGATTACATTACCCGTCTGTCCCCAGTCTTACAAAAAAGCAGCCATGTGAAATCAATTATTCGAAGTTTGAGCATGTGCTTCTGAAAAATACTAATTAAAATGACAAGAAAGGGAGTCAGGTTCCTTTAGTCAAAATTGTTTCGTCTCCTAATGTCAAGGAAACTGGTCCCTCTTATGAAATAAGAGTATTTGAGCTTTGAGCACTTCATTTAGGAACGTAACTGAATCGAGTTACTCATGAACTACTCGCGAGTCATTTGATCAATTATTGACTTGATTTGTCATTGATTGAATTCGAATTACTGAATCAAGTCAAATTTGAACAACCAAACAAGTTGAATTTGAGTATTAGAACATCATGTTTCAATATTTGATGAATTTAATCGAGTAGTGTATATTAATTTAATTATCATAATATTAAACAATTTTGAGTATTAATAGAAATTTGTCTCAGACGAAGACTTTAATCTTGCTCTGAACACGTCAAAGGTGCCATTTCTTGAACTCTTTGGGAAGGAAGGCTGAAGGCATTGTTTTATAGAATTGGACCGAACGGCTGATTTGATCGGTTCAGTTAAAACGCAAAAGCCCTCAACTATGCGGTCTTTATTCATCAATTACGTCACTCCACGAGAAGATGGTGATCATTAGCATCTTCTAACGATAATCCCAATTAGATTAAATTCTGCCAATCCGTGGAAGGGGTGGATTGGGTACTTGGGTAATACTAGGGGTGAAATTTTTTGAGCTACTTGAGTTGAAAAATCGAGTAGCTCGATTTCGAGCTCGATCGAAATCGAGCTCGAGCTACTTGACAATAGGATCGAGTCGATCTCGAGTCGGAAAATACGCTATTCGAGTACTCGTCGAGTTACTTGGCTCGATTAAAAAATAATTTAATAATTAATATATTTTATTTATTAATTTACCCTTTTAGGCTTATTAGTTAAATATATAACAATCTTTACCAACTTAGAGATAATTTTATAGAAGGGTCAAAATGTCATTTCATTGGTTAGATGCATTTCGAGCTCGATCTTAAGTTCGATCAACTCATCGAGCTCCACAAGCTCAAGTACTCGAGCTCGATCAGCTCGTCGAGCTTGAGTTTTATTATTGGGAAATCAAGTCGAGCTTGAGCTCGATCTTATAAGCTTGATCGAGGTTGAGCTCGAGCTCCACTCCATTGTTTCGAACTCGAGCTCGAGCTCGAGTATATGGACACTCGATCTTGACTTGACTCGAATTCACCCCTAGGTAATATGGGAGGAGAGAGTGTAACTATGTAAGTGAGAGGTTCTCAGTTGGAGATCTCCCACTTACCCTTAACCAAAAAAAAAAATATCCGCCTATCCCTTTCTATCACTTAAATGATTGGGTCTGTTTGGATACCATAATTAATTTGGAGAAAAATTTTCAAATATTATTCTGACTATATCATCTATACAAATTTTAACTATTTTTTCATTACACAAATATCACATCACGAAAAGTGATACAATTGTTCCTCCACATATATATTTTTTTTTCTAAAATGAACTTCTATCCAAAAAAGTGCTATAGTGTTGTCACATTGCAGTTTCTATTGATTAGTCATGTAACTCCTTAAGAAGATAATACTTATCCCCTAATAATAAGCCTGATTAAATTCTAAGTGATATGATTCCTGTATTTATTTGATACTAGTATAAGAATACATGCATTGCATATTGTTGGTTATTTTTGTATGAACTTATTTCCATTTAATAATGTACATTTTCCCATAATGATATAAGAAATTTAAGAGACACAAAATCTAATAAATTAGAAAAAAACATAATACCTCTATGGATTTTGACCAAATATTTTTGATATTGTTTATTATTATATCTATCTTTGGCCTTTCTACATATTTGTCAAAATATAAACTCTTAGAAATTGATGCATCTTTCAATTTTTGATCCTAAAAAAGTTTTTGGAAATAATTAGAATTGTATATGAAAAATATTAGTAACTTTAAAGAAGATGAAAAATTGTACATCAATGTTTTAGTTCTTCAACTTTATATCATTCGGTTCTGTCTCCTCTATATTTTTTGAGCTCACATTCTAAATTTTTTTCTCTAAATTTCATGTATTCTTCCATTACTTTTGAGCTATTCTTTTTATCATTTGATCCCAACTAATGCATTGGTTGACTTAATTTCTCTATGTAGTACAACAACTAATCTTTTACCTATTAAAGCCAACTACATTTTTTTATTGGGTATTCAACTATGGTTTATTTTACAAATTCGTTTGCAATTTGAGTTAAGAATAGAGCATTTATTTTTCCCTTGTTTAATTTTCTTCTCTATTTTTTTGACAAATTAACATTCACATAACGTCACTTTAAATCTAATATTTCATAATGAAATTTCATAATTTCATTCCAAATCTAATATTGCATAAGGAAATTAAATGAAGATTTTTTGTTATTAATTTAGAACTATATGACAAACCAATATGTTGTTTTTACAGAAGAACACTAGCCACTAGCCAGTATAAGTAATTAATTTCTAAAATGATAAATACTAAGCTCATACACCAATAAAAGATATTGATATTGATAATACTAAAAATGAAGCTTTTAGAGAAATAAAAGGGAATTGAGATAGAGTCAAAATATGGCATTTATAATTAGACAATCTATTGAGAAAGCCACTACTAATTTTAGTTCATACATTCTATAAGTTGTTGTTAACATCAAACAAATAAGTTTCATTACTTTTCCTAAATTTTGAAATCTCTCCGAGGAATAATAGAAAGGTGCGTGTAAGGTTGTAGGGAAAAAACTTACAAATACACATTTTAATGAAATTTCATCTATATATTGTTTTCTTGTTTTTAATTATTTTACTAGATAATTTGAATAATTTGAGCCATAATCCTGTTTAACTGCATAAGAAAGCTATCTTTGTAAGCAAATCATTGGAGATTAATAGGAAAGAAAAAATGATTGAATTTACTTTTTGCCTATGTTTCTAAGATATTTGTTTTTAGCTAGCCCTTCCTAATTTTGAGTAATGCTAAACTCTGTCTTGAATAAAAGAAAAAGAAAAATCAAATTTAAAACCTTTTAGTTCGGAGGTAGACAGATATTATTAATACTCATAATTGATTTAGAGTGGGGGTGACTTTTCGTTTTCAATATCAAAAGGATAATATCAATACAGAAATTATACTTGAGAGTTGAGATTGTCTTATTTTATACAAAATATTTCACAAATAATCCTACTGGTTAGCTATCCTTATTATGTTAGGTTAGATCAAGATTATGGTAATTGATATAGTTAATTGTAAAACTATTATCAATACTAAAAAGTATACCAATTACGTGCCATGGATAGGCTAAATTTTCTCTCTTTCTAAACTTTTTTCTTTATCCAAAAAAAGAAAAACAAAAAAATGGAGAATCTATAATAATGAATACAAGGTTGAAATAAGTTAGTCATTATTGCCTATAAAATAGTGGAAAATGAAGTGCAAGTTTGATTTGGGTATATAGTGTTTTTAAATTTTTTTAACAATGCTCTTATCATAAACTAATTAAGATTATGTTTGTGTGTCCAAATTTGATGCCTTTCTAATATTATTGAGGATTTTTGTGTAATATCAATATTGAAGTTCTATATTGGAAAAACATTTTATGGCACTAAACTATCTTATAACCAATCAAGGAATATTGAATAATATTAATCAAATATAGATTTATTTTAACAATTAAAAAATAACTGTTTAATATTTAATTGACGAATGATCATAAAAGTTTATTATAAGTACATTCTAATGTACTATTTACTATACCAAAAAATTTAAAGAAAAAAAAAGCAAATCTACTCTGCTTGCCAAAAGTAGCAGTATCGAAAACTTTTGTTCAACATTGAATAGTATTGATGAAGATGGAACACAAGATTCACTCCATTTTAAACTTTTGATACTCTAAATATAAACGTTGAACTCGTAAATTAAAGTTTAAGAAAAACAAAATAGCCTAAGTAGTGACTTACATAATGTCATGTGTTAAAGTTGAATGTATCATAACCTCACATAGTGTAGCATGTTACATTTGAATATTACCAAAGCAATCCACCAGGTGGCACTTTTACAATATGAGATTTTGGAGAGATTGTGTATATCACAAAGTTGGATTTATATTTTACTACCTTCGAAACAATAACATCTATTGCAAAATAGAGCAACAATTTAAAATCTTTAAAATTATTTTTTGAAGTGCATTTCATTAAAGAAAAGAATTAATGAATTTCACAAAAAAAAGAAGATATTTCATAGATTGATACATGTATCAGCGTATTATTTAGGTTCACTAAAAAAGATTTCAATTTGTTTCTAAGAAAAAAGGAAAAGATTTCAACTTGACCACATCTCACAATTGGAGCACAAAGTCGAAATCTTTCTGCTATCCTGGCGCAAAACAGCACACATTTCACTGTCGCTGCTAATCTACGCCTCTCATCCTTCTTCCTCCTCCCTCCACCCTCCATATTTACCAAATTCCCACATTTTACCCAAACAGTCCTTTCCCTACACCCCCGCGCAATGGAGCTTCTCCTCATAGACCCAGCTAACCTACGTCTCTTCTCCTCCATTCATCATCCCAGGACCCCAGAGTTTTCCACCATTAAATCATCAAAGAAAGACTTAATAACCACCTCAAAGGGCCTTCAGAAGAGTTCCCAGAAGGAACTCTCAAGAGTTCTCAGAAGTGAGGCTGCTATGAAAAATATAGTGAAAAAAGCGAACTCTAATAAGTACAATAATCTCAATCCAAAAGCTGTTTTGGATGCTTTAGATGATGCCATTAAAGGGAATGATTGGGAATCTGCTCTTAAGGTTTGTGGGTTTTCTTTCCCCTGCTTGATAAAGTTTCTGTTTTTGCATGATATGATGTTTAACTTTGATGTTGGGTGTGAGATCATGTTGGCTGTTGCTAGAGTAATTATCATACTAAAAATAACAGAAGTAGTAGTTGGAGGTGACAGAATCAAATAAGGTGAAAAGGAGTATGCTGCCTTCATCTGCAGAATTCAGGGGCAAGAGCTGAAAAAGGTGAATTTGTCCGAGTAAAATGTTTTGCTTTGGGGATGCTTATGTGAAAAATCCATTTTCTAAATAAAGTTTCTGTCTTCAAATGATATGATGTTCAGTTCTGAATTGGGTGTAAGGTCATGCTGGTTGTTATGAGTATCATAGTGACAATAAGAATAGTAGTAGTGAGTGGTAAATACTGTATTGGGTGTATGTGCAGAATTTAAGAGCAAAAGCAGTGTGAATATGTCTGGATAGAATTTTTTGTGGAGGAATGCTTAAATGAATAGAGCCAGTTCCTGATGAACTTTTCATCTTTTCATGACATGATCGATGAAGTTTGTCCTATGTTGCTTATTTTCGAAGTTATGGTTTCTAGATTATGTTGGTTGCCAGTTTAATCATCATTACAATTTGAGCAGTACTCATAGCAGATGATTGCTAAGTGAATTACATAAGCCGTATGGGAGTTTAATGGTTGATGGTGATGGTAGTGAGATGCATTTTCTGTACTCATGGGGAGAGAGGGATTTGTGCAGTTGGAACTGAGTAGAAGTGAGAGTGGGGTGCAGAAAACTGAAAGGAAATCTAGCTCTGAAAGTAGTAGGATTGATAATGAAAAATCACAACAGTTTGATGGATATAGAAGTACTATGCTGTATGGACCTGCAGAGCTGATACAAGTTTTGTGTAATGACTGATATGAAAATGTGCTGGCTGTAACACATAGAATGACTACTTATAGGGCTTCACATACATTGTTGCTTAAAAGTGAAAAGACCACACTTAGCCTTAATAATGCACCTACCTAGCACATATTCACCAGCTACACACCACAGTTCCTAAAACTACTGGACCACTAAGCAACAAAGCATAACTAGTGAAGCATAACTAACAACTTAATGACAAAATCAAGGTGCAACAGGCTCTTGCATTGGATTGGGTTTTCAAAGGAATTTTATTTTATTTTTTTTTGTAGTCAGATCTTAGTTTTACACAATTTAATTGATGGCTCTACCCTAATATTCATAAAGTATGTAAAGCTCTAGGGAGATAAATTAGCTTACCTTAACTTGTGTGGTTGTTTTTTGTTGAATCTCTTTGGTGTTTCAGGAAATTTAAGGAAACAAAAGTTAGTTTTGCAGGCTTTATGTTATGCTTTCCTACTTTAAGCTATGTACGGATGCCTTAAGTTGGTCATTCTAACAGTTTTTTTGGATGACTTTTTCTGAATTTCCTACTTGTAGATTTTCAGCCTACTACGTAAGCAACATTGGTACATTCCAAAAGGCCAGACATATACAAAATTATTGGTAATGCTTGGCAAGTGCAGGCAGCCAAGTCATGCTGGCTTGCTTTTTGAGATAATGGAGTCCGATGGGCTTCAACCGACAATTGATGTCTACACTGCACTTGTGGGTGTCTACGGCTCTAGTGGCCTCCTTGACAAGGCATTTCATACTGTTGATGAGATGAAGTCAGTTTCTGATTGCAAGCCTGATGTGTATACTTACTCGATCCTTATCAAATGTTGTGCTAAGCTTCGTCGATTTGATATGATTGGGAAAATTTTAGCTGAGATGTCATATATAGGAATTGAGTGTAACACTACAACGTACAATACTGTAATAGATGGGTATGGTAAGGCTGGGCTTTTTGAGCAGATGGAACATGCATTGTCAGACATGATTGAAAGTGGCACATGCCTTCCGGACATATATACTTTCAACTCTGTTATTGGGGCTTTTGGCACCTCTGGACAGATTGATAAAGTAGAGAGTTGGTTTGATCAATTTCAGCTAATGGGAATAAAGCCAGATATTATGACCTTTAATATACTTATCAGATCATATGGTAAAGCAGGCGTGTATGAGAAAATGGGTTCTGTTCTGGACTTTATGAAGAAAAGGTTTTACTCTCCTACAATCGTTACTTATAACATCATCATTGAGACATATGGGAAGGCTGGAAATGTTGAGAAAATGGAAGAATATTTCCTAAAAATGAAGCATCAAGGAATGAAACCCAATTCAATAACCTACTGCTCCCTGGTTAGCGCTTACAGTAAATCTGGACTTTTGGACAAAGTTGATTCAATTATCAGGCAAGTAGACAACACTGACGTGATATTAGACACCCCATTTTTCAACTGTGTCATCAGTGCCTATGGCCGGGCTGGGAATATAGAGAAAATGGTTGAGCTGTTCTCAGCAATGGAGGACCAACAATGCAAACCAGACAGCATAACCTTTGCTTCTATGATCCAAGCTTATCAAGAACAAGGAATGATTGAAGCTGCTCAAGAATTGGAGCATAAGATGTTAACGTGCAGTGGAAGTTCAGGTACTCGTATCATTGCCTTCCAGTTTTGCAATACCATATTTTTCTTCTGGTATGAAAGTTGAAGTTAGTTGCAGAATCTTTATATGGTTTCTTTTTTCTTTGGATATTATTTCTATCTGGTCTGAGTTAGTATGTCTGCTGTTATCATAGCTGTATTTTCTTACTTATATTACTATATAAAACTGAAAATGTCCAAAACGCTTTTGTCATTTTACAAATTGAATTGTTTTTTCCCCAGAAATAAAGCTGATCGGAAGCCAGCATCACTAAGTGGTTCAAGAGTTGATATTGATGTAAAATATTCTGTCTGAGTTAGGAAAGCAAGAATTTTGGTGGCAGTCTCTCATTTTGTAAGTGCCTCTCCCTTTCCATTCTCTATATCTGCATTGGTTATTATGTCCCTGTCCTACGAGACTCTATCCATTGTGCCCACAGCCTAAGTAAAAGGAAAATTTTCCTTTTTTGTAGTCCAACAATGCTTTACTGTATATTAATTCCATATCCACCTCCAACTAATTGCTTTGCAGATTGAAAAGGATATTTATGTATCCTTTTTATCTGATGCTGATGACTAATTCCTAGCTAGCTGAACAAAGAGTGAGTTACTGAATGCCTTCAGTTGCTAACTAATGAATAAAGATAATACTTTTGGAGATTGCAATCATAATTCCTCTGTTTCTCTCTTTCTCCACCTTTGTGCTTTCTTTAGTTAGGAACTTCGTTGATTCGAAGAAGTATGCAAATGATTTGAGAACTACAGTCAGAAGATTTAATGGCTTGGTAAGCTATTATTTTTGGTGGCCATTATCTTGTTTATCTCTGGTTCAAGGGATTAGAATCAATAGATAGTATATTCGAAAACAATCAGAAGAGTGCTTGGTTCTGTAGGTGTGAAGGTCAGAGAATGAAAGAGGTAAAATTTTGTGCTTGTTGCTATTATTTTGGTTCTTGGGATTTGGGTTATAAAAATATAAACATTGAACTGGTTTTCTTGGCCTGCTTGCACAACAAGTTACATATGTGAATATTTTTAGCAGATTTGATAGGCATGAGGATCAGATTCCAATTTTTCTGAAAAGCATGGTTCAATCAGTTGATAGATTGTGCTGAAACATCTTTTTATAACAGGACCACACATTTTTCTGGGGAAAATGTCGCTTAGGTTGATAGTCAACTCTTGATCCCACTACTACGTAGTTATAGTGTTTTAACAGATTGATTTGGGACTCAATCCCGTTGTAAAAGCAATGCAGGAAACATATCAGATTGGCTGATTAATTGGTTGAAGACCACTAAGTGGTGTGCAATGAGGATCTTGGCTGAATCAGTGACTGACTTATTAAGATTCCTGTCCAACTTAAGAGTACCTTATGACTGTGGCTTGTAGTCTTTTCATCACATATCTAATTTGCTGTTATAAAGGATTGTTGTCATACATCTATACAGTAAAATCAGTTATTCTTTGTTGTACCTTAACTCATAGGACTTGTTAAGAAACTGATATCATTACCACTAAGAATTGTATTGTTGTTTGAGGGGCTTGAAACGAATATAAAAGGCAGTAAATATAGTCCTTTTCTTAGTGGAACAGATAACTGATCAAAGATTAGACCTCAAGTCCTCTTTTTCATTCCCAAGGAGAAAAACGAAAATAATTTTGCTGCACAACAATCTTTAAGTTCTATGTATTGGAACATTTGCTCTTTTGGTAGGGATATCTGCTAAATCCACATCAAAAAGGAGGAACTTCTTGGAAACTGTAAAAGTTTCCAAATGCTGCTAGGGACTTCTTTTTCAGGAAAAGGGCAAAAACAAGGAAGTTCAAAATTTTGTGCGTTACTTCCCTCAAGTGACAAGTCTGTTTTGGTTAAAGAAAAAAAGAAAAAAAAGAGAGAAAAAGCTGACAAGAAAATTTTTGGGCATGGAGAGGGCCCCATCATAAGATTGGAAGGTTGCATGTTGTTCGTTTGGACTTTGCATAATGGAATTAATGAATTGATATATTGATGATCTGGAAAAAGTTCCATTTTTGTTGCAATTGTTGGAGCATTCAGATAAATCTTATTTAAATGCTAATAAAATCATGTCTGAAAAAAGAAAGAAATGCACAAAGATGTATATGTTCATTGTTTAGAACTACCAAATTATACTGAATATGTGAAGACCAGCATGTATATAACAATTCGGAATGACAAGCATGAAATCTTCTCCAAGCAAAGGTTAATTGATGCATGGTTTTCCCTTTCTGAACTCAGAAGGAAATATGCTGTATCAGATAGTTGCACCCATCACTTCCACATCATCTCTTAGAAATTGATAAGATAATATAGATCTCGTTCTCCTCAGCAGCTTATTCTTCAATATGGAAAAGGAAGTATCTGGACTGTTTAGTCATTGATAATGTATCTCTAGATCGATAAGAATTAAAGCAGGTTTTTCTTGTTTTTTTAACCTAATATTCTCTGTCCCATCATGAGGGGAACCTGAATGCACCCTAATAAGGTAATACTAGATATGATTCCAAACTGAGTAAAACAAAATGAAGCATATGATGAGATTGGAATTTAACTAGGACCCGTTCATTGATTCAACTTTGAGCAGTTTCCTGCATTCCAGTTTCTTGGTACTCATGTCTTGATATCGTTTTACTTTTGTCTTTTGTGCTTCATCTTTACAGAAGTGGGAGAATAACTGAATGACATGATTCTATGGCCTTCATTTGCTGCCATTATGAAAGAATACATCTGGTGAAGGATGCCTGAAGCTGCTCTGCATTCAGAGTGTAGGATGGTCTCCAACATGGCAGCTTAAGGTCTTGCATACCACTCCTACTTTCCAAGAGCTCGATCCTTACATCTTTTATTAGACTTCGTCATTAATTACAGAAAATTTTTGTTGCTACATGCTGGAAGAGTCCTTCAGTAGATTGAAAATCATGGCTTCCTGGTAATACAATATCAAACTGCGTGATTCTTTTTATCACATTCAATGCATTGGTTCTGTACTTTCTTTATTTCTTATTTTCTCATTTTTTTAAGATTGGCTGGAGTTAATAGCAAAGTTTTCAAGCTTAAAAAACTGATTCAACTGATATTCCAGTCAACATTCCAGGCTTGCCAAGTTTTCATGTCTGGCATAGTTTAAGTATCTGGTGGTATAGGTTTTTGGTTTTGAAATTGTGGGGGTAGGTTGAAGTTTCTTAGCTTCACAGTGGGGTGTATTTATTGGGTGAGATTATCATCTTTTACATTGCGAAGTGGCTTAATTGGGAAGGTGGCATTTCTGAATAGGGATGCATGTTTGTTCAAATTTGAAAAGATAAATAATAGGCTAATAAACTTTTTAAGTCATTTGACCAGAGATATGGAAAAACGTCACTAGGTCGCTTAATAGCTGATATATTAAAATTTATGTTTTGCCTCTCTCTCTCTCTCTCTCTCTCACATTAATTATTCCTGCTTCTGCTCATATGATTTTATATTCTTAGGATCATTTTTACAAATTGATATGTATTGCTCATCTATTGTTTGTTGTGCTTAAGCAGGATGAAATCACAAATAACAATGAAAGACCAGGTTAAGATTCCAGTGTACACAAATTAATCTGGATATATTCCATTCTACATGAATTGGGTCTCATGACCAAGCGGTATGAAGCAGCTTCAACAGAATTCAAAATCAATAGCTTCTCGTGGAGTTGTAGTCCTGAACATTAAAAACAGCTTGCTTCAGTAAAGGACCAGTTGCAGTTTGAAAATCGGCTGTGCCATTTTGTTAGATGTTAGATTAAGACTCCAGTATACACAATCTAAACTGGACGTATTCCATTCTTGACACAAGATTGGATGAATCGGATCTCGTGAACAAGAAGTATGAAGCAGCTTCGACAGAATTCAAAAATCAATTAGCTTCTTATGGTTGAAGTCCTGAGCGGAAAAAACTGCTTGCTTGTAAAGGACCAGTTGCAGCGCAAAAATCAGCTGTGCCATTTTATTGGATGTTCTACACTGGTGATAAGTACTAAATTGCGGATTTTTATTTAGTCAATGTATGAGTTCTCATTCTCTCTTTCCTTTGTTTTGATAGGTGAATACCTGTCTACGTTCACTTGGTGTTATGGTGAAACTCAAACCGAGTTGTATCATGTATGCTCATTTTTCTGCCACACACATTAGCTTTGGAGAACTGAGTAGAATTAAACAGGTTTTAGTTAAATTTGGATGTGTGTTTTACTTGTTACACCTTGATAAAACACACTTCTTTTTTGAGCATGAACAATGGTTAAGAAATGGTTTATTATATTCAACTGATGGTGTGGTACATTCAACTGTAATATAGTATTTCTACGAAAGATTATACCTAGAGCATTCCGTCAAAAGACTCCCTTGGACTTGATTTCTTTTACTATCACCCCAGATTTTGCAGTATTAAAAGTTAAGATCCTGAGATTGATTTCTTCTTATGGACAAGCAAAATGTGAATAAAGTCTGAAGATGTGTACAGTCAATCTTCACAACCTATAATGAAATGGGTGAAGTTCTCTAAAAAGTTCAATGTGTAATTGGTAGGTTTTTATCACTTTTCTGATTCCAAGTGTCCAAGGATTGAGGAATTGGTCATTCTATAACCTTTATGATTAGGAGAAACACACCATGAATATGCCGACTACATATAATTTACCAGCTTTTTGGGCATAACAGAGCAACTCTCGATCTACATTTCAAACATGATAATGTACATCATCAAGTCATTTATATCTATGAAAAACTATTAACATCTCTTGTTATCTGCGGGGAATTTGCCCACAGCTCTACCAGAGTTGGTTCTCATCATCTGCACCCAGAAATATTTTGAACCGTTCCTTGCTCAGAGTAATAATCGCAACTTCGCAGATTAGGGCATTATAGAAGTAGTGACTCAGTCATCTTCAGCAAATTTTCTTCATTATAGAGTAACATTTAGGGCATCATAGAAGTACTGACTCAATCATTTTCATTAATTTTTTCTTCATTATAGAGTAAAATTATGTTATGACGATACTTTTAAATTATTGAAAATTAAGCAACTCGTAAAAATGAACTTAAAATTTTTTTTCTAGTAAGGAAGGGTTGGATTTAAAAAGTGGGTAAAAGGGGACTAGAATGCAAGACCTCTAAATTTTGAAATTTCAATCTCAACCATTAGACTAAGAACTCTTTGGGACAGAACATGAACTTGATAATATAAGATTGATATACTTACTCTGGATATTCATGTAGCTAAACTTCTTTCCCAGAAGGCAAGAGACTGCAATTCTGAAGGACTTTTTTGTTATGAAATAATTATCTGTATTGGTGTGGATGTCCATTTATATTTCCAAGAAGATTGATACATGTACTCCCCATAAGATTCATTGGTACATTTATGTATCCCCTCGTAGTTCGTTAGTTTATCTATAGAACTACTAAATACATGTACTTGAAGTACTAAATTCATGTATAGATATTTAAGAGGATTCATGTATCTTTGATCTTAGTTTGCCTATAAATAAAGGTATCCTAACCTCACTTGTAACAACAACTTCTGAACAATACAGTTAATAATAGAAATTCTCTACTTCTTTCTCTACTCTACATCTCTCTCTACTCGATATTGGCATTAGTTTTACAATACGTTATCAGCACGAGTCTACTATTGGGCATATATGAATCACAAATCTTTGTCACTGGAGCCATGACATACAGCCTCATCCAAGCTGCATAGAAGGAATATGGATTGATTTATGGTTGCCTGCTGAATTCTATGCACCAGATGATTTGGGATGCCAAACCTGGAACACATTAAAATATACACATTTCAACTCTTTTAAGGAAAGTATTGGGCACAGATTTGTCACAGGTTAGCACCAACACGCCCACAAATCATTACTATACAATGTCTGCCCATCTAATTTGTTTTCTATATGATTGAGTTGCTACAAGAAAATACTTTACTATTCATTGCAAAAGTACTAAACTTGACATGTAGAAATCAGAAAAGGCCTTGGGGAAGCATGTCATCAATAGCAGGGGATTAAAAGATATATCCATTTCAAAACTAGTCGTATGCCATCCTACACGTATGCAAATTATTTGATTGGCTTAACTACAAAGAAACTTCTTAGATGACACAAATGAGAAAGAAAAATGCATGAAATTTTAGGTCTTTTGTTTCTACTATTTTAAATTTGAAAGTGAACCTTTTATATTGCAAATGATCCTTAGCTAGCACGGTGCAACAAATGTCAACCTTTTCCTATGTGGTCATTTGAGCATCACATGAGCTTCTAGTTGTATGTACTACTGTTTGCATGTGCCATGATTGTGAACTCATTTGGAGCTGATTGGATGCTTCTCTTGTTGCTTTTACTTTCCCGCACCTGATTGTTGAAGTCAATTCTGTTTATTTATCTTTATTATCAAAGAATTGTTTATTATGAATATTAGATGGTGAAATATGTCTTGATAAAAAATAGATTTTGAAGGCACTATTAATAGAAAAAATGATGCATAAGGATTCGTTTATTCTTTAAGAGAAAAGGATCTGACCGCCTGAAAATGGTCTTTCTTATAAAATTCGATATGATAAAATTATCGAATGCTGCAAGTTATTATGTGGAGAAAATATCACTGATATAGATATGTGAAAATGTATTCTCCATATTTTACTCTTCGAATATGCTCCTGAAGTAGCAATATCAAGAGAATGAATTTGAGATGTATTTTGAATTTATTACATGTCTTTGTTTAAAATCCAATTTAATGGATCTAGTCCATTTCCTGAAGTGAATGTGACTTAAATTATGATTGCAGTCGTGAATATAGATGCAGTTAAGATAGATATATACCACCTGAAGTGGGATAATGATAAGAAAGAATGCGAAAAAAAGATCCCAAAATAAATACTATTTGTATAGTGTTCAAGGTTATTAGTCACGTATATATTGTACGACTAAATATTTTATTGATCTTTATTATCATTATAAACAAACACCCTGAAGGTGTAAATTAATGATGCATTTGATGATAGTAATAACCATATTTTCTTCCTAAAGAAGAAATTGATGCCAAACACTCGATATTTATTTAGAATTTGGTTAATTGTTATTTTTGCATATTTTATGTCATCAGTTATGTTATTTATGAATTTTTATTAATGTTTACATTTATTTGTAAGTTTTGTTATTAATTCTTCTTGAAGAAGAACATTTCTTTATTATTTCTTCCTGACGAAGAAATTGTTGTACTATTTTATTATTTCTTCCTGAAGAAGAAATATTTCTTTGTTATTTCTTCCTGAAGAAGAAATGGATATCAAATATTTGGGATTAAAAATTATGGTGATGATAATGTATGTCTCATTGATAGTGTTCCTATGCACATTATATTCCTGTCTGAGAATAGGAGAGATAAATACAATCAATGATGGCGGTAAAATAATTACAAACTCCAGAAGAGCCACCACTATATTTCTCCTTGAAGGAGTAAAGTTTGTCATAAATTATGTACTATCCTCTCCCAAAATTTTGAAGAAATATATTGAATCTAAAAATATCAGCTGAAATGGATATTATTTCAAGATACAAAATGAAACAATAACAGATATCATCAAGTGAGATAAAGATTGATTATACCACAAAACCATTCAAAGGAGAAATGGCTATTGTTATAGTTGTCTTTATTCTCATTTGGTTTGATTAAATCAAAATCATCACCTATAGTAAACTAGAAGTTTACTAATCCCATATATTATGATTTGTCAAAAATAAGAACCGACAATTATTCATATATACCCCCTTGTGTTATCTGTGACTCCAACAGAAATTTATGTCGGAGGTGAAATCACCCTTTACAATTAGAAATCATGAAATATTGATAGGTGATCTATTTATAAATTGAAATTGTACACTACCTGACATTTGGGGGAGGAATGATCAATCGAAAGGAAATCATTTGAAAAATATTATTGGATTTTCTTGATTCTCATGTGAATTGGAAGTTCAATAGATTACTTATTTGTAGCAAATTGCAAATCAATTATCAAATGTATTTATCGACTCTAGAAAAGTTATTGAATTGAATATTCTTGCAGGAAATACTATAGTCAAAATTGATGTCCCTGAAGGACACATACAAGTGCTACAAATGAATTTAAGACCGGCCTACTAAAATAACACATTTTGATTTCAAATATCTTCGGAGATGAAATAGATGTCATGACAAAGTTCAACCTCCTGAAGAGGTCGCTCCTGAAAAGCTAACTCTTGAAGAGTTTACTCTTGAAGAGAATGAACTATAGAAAATTTGAAATTGGAGACTAAATGAAAAGAAGTTACATATTGTGCAGCATTTGACATTATGAAAGAAAATAAGAATCATAAAAATATATCGGTTGATAAATGTCAGGTGAAGAAATGATTGACTGAAAATGGAAAGATGCGATCCAATCTGAATTGGATTCACTGGTTAAAAGAAAAGTTTTGGACCTGTAGTCCAAACACCTGATGTGAGGCCTTCAAATTCAAACTTTATTTTAAAAAAAAATGCAAAATATTATTTATATTGTGTTTATTTATTGAAATATGAGTGAAAATATATTTAAAGTGAATATTTTTCAATTTAGAGAATTTTATACGAATAATTTGCCGGTGTGCGGTTTTGGCCGAGTTAAATGCTTAATTTTCTACCGGAGCGTGATTAGTGACCTTGAGTTGAAATCGATCATATGTAGTAATATTTTGGAAATATTATTAAGGTTGGACAGTGTTGGAATGGAGTAAAATAGTATAAGTTACACTATCGCATGTGACGCGACATAAAGCGTCTAAAAATGCTTTTCCTTAAAACATGGAAAAAGGCACTTTTTGTCCTATAAAACCTTGACTTTCTTGCAACCTTGGAGCTCACTTTTCAGCTGCAATTTGGGAGTAGAGAGAGAGGGAGCAGCCGAGTTCAACAAGGAAGAGAGAGAGAGAAAATTGATCTTGCCTTCTTCATTTTTCTTCCTTGCTTCCAACAATCTTCAAGCATCCTTAATCACCATCATCCTCTCCATTTCTTGCAGCCGAGAGAGAGAGGAAAGAGAGTGGAGTGGTCCAATTCTTGGAGGAGGAAAAGAGAGGTAAGTTTGGTGGTTTGATTTTCCAATTTCTTCATCAACTAGTATCTTGAACTTGTGAACCTTGAGTGAAGGATTTTGACTTGAATTTCATCCTCCATGGCAGCCGATTGAAGAGAGAGAGAGAGGGGTGCCATCCGAAAGTTTGGAAGAGAAAAAGAAAGAGAAAAGTGAAGAAACCAATCTTGATTGAGTGGTGTGTTGCTAGATCGTGAGCTTGGAGTTCAAAATCGTCGTCAAAGCTCGAAGATCTTGGGTTAAGATCGAAACTTGAGGAGTTGCTAGGCTTGGAAGCACTCTTGGAAAGAGAAGAGGAAACTCACAAGATCATCTTCGATCTTGTCGGATCGTGTTAGATCCGGAGGTATAAACCTTGAAACTTGTAGATATAGCTTTATTAGTGTTAAATAGCTTAGATCTATGGTTGATATTGGTAAAATGATCTCATCTGAAAAGATGAAGTTGGGCTCTTGAAATCCCAACCTAGGTAGCGGACTTGAGGACCTGATTGGGATTTGAATGTTATTTGTGAAATTTGTCATGATATGGTTAGAAAATAGGGTTTTGTTGTTGGAAATTGTGATAGAAAAATTTATGAGATGGCCAAACCCATGCTTGGTAATTCCTATGTTTGATTTCGAGATGTTGTGATGATTTATGATGAATGTCTGCTTAAGAAAATACAATTTTATGTTCATTCATGAATTTCTGAGTTTTAAATGTGAAAAGTGAACTTTCTCGTGAATTTTTGAGTGAAAAACGTCATTTGAGGATTTTATAGTATTGTTGCTAAATTTAATGAATTTTGAAAATGAAAATATGGTTTGGAGTGTTTTAAAGTTTTATTAAAGTATTGATAAAGAGTGAGTGATGAATTGTGTAATAAAAGTGATTTTGAGGTGATAAACCCCACCCAAGTGTTTTACTAGAGAAAATGTGAAAATAGTGCTTGGTGAGTACATCGATGACATGTCATATTCGAAATGAGTTAATGATTTTCCAAAGAGTCATTTGAAACATTGTGTCATGTGAAACGAAGGATTTTCCTTGAAGGATTTTGGGAAAAATATTGATGGAAATTGTGATGTGAAAGTGAAATGTTTTACTTAATGAGAGAAGGAGTGAATCTCAATTATTGTTTTTAAATTGTTTTAGGGGGTGTGCAAGGAAGTGAATTTGATCCTTACGTGGAAGCCGAACCCTATTTCGGTGAGTTTCCATATATGTTATGTGATTATGATGATTGAAGTGTATTGGTCAAGTGATTTGAAGTGATTTTTGACTTTGTAAATTGTTAAGTGGGGGTAGTGTGTACTTCATCACACTTACCTTTATTTGAAATGAAAGAAATTGTGAAAGTGTTTTGCAGTGTTCTATAAATGTGAGTGTTCCAACCTGTTTTCAAACTAGTTCTAACTTGTTTTCAAATGAAATGTTTTACTACTATTCTTTATAGATGAAATCTTTTCCTACTTTTGTGAGTATTTCAGAATATGTTTCAAACTATTTACAAATGAACGGATTTACTAGCGATTTCAAAGGAAGTAATTTACTCGTGCTTGCCAAATGATTTATTAGTGTTTATAAGTGAAATAATTTACTATTGAAATGATTTCTAAGTAAAAACACTTTCAAGTGCGTGACTTGCTTGACTTGAAATGTGTTTTATCTAGTGATGTGATTTATGAACTTGGATGGCGAGCTTCGATAATTTGGCAGGTTTTCATGCATATTATTTGATTTAAATTTGCAAATGTGATTTACCTACAAGTGATGTGACGTCGTTGGGCGAAGTCCCTCGACTAGTTTCAAGTGAAGTATTGTGACGTCGTTGGGTGAAGTCCCTCGACTAGTTTCAATTAAATATTGTGATGTCGTTGGGTGAAATCTCTCGACTAGTCTATTTCGTTGGGCGAAATCCCTCTAGTAGTTTCAGAGAAGAATTGTGACGTCGTTGGGCGAAGTCCCTCGACTAGTATGTGACGTTGTAGGGTGAATACCCTCGACTAGTTTCAATGAAATAAAGTGACGTCGTAGGGTGAATACCCTCGACTAGTTTCAATGAAATAAAGTGACGTCATAGGGCGAGTACCCTCGACTAGTTTGTGATGTCTTGGGCGAAGTCCCTCGACTAGTCTATTTTGAATAAGTCAATTGGAGCGTTGTCTCGTCGACCATACTATTGGGTGATAGTATGTACCACACTCGAATGAGTAGGAGGTACCTCTCATTTCATCACAATATTTTAAGTGTAAGTGAATCTGAACGGAAGTATGTGTCACACCAAATCAGGGTGGTAGGCACCTCTCATCCCGTCTCAGTACCTTTGAAGTGATTGAAGTGAATTGCTTGTTTATTTATTGTTCAAATGCTTAAGTGAGTGAAATGAGTTTCCTCGAAGAGATTTACTCGTGTTTGGAATTAACTCAAGTATGATTTACTATCGCTCTCCATGAAAGGCTTTACTCATGATTTAAGTTGAATGGTAAATATTTTGGAAAAGTGCTATTCAATTCAAGTGTTAAGATTTTGACTAAATGTATATTTGCTTAATTTTCGGAACCTCATTGAGCTTTTAATCTCACCCCAAAAATGTTTTATTTTCCCCCTCACAGGGACTCGAGACAGAGGAAGCACTTGAAGAGACTTACTAAAGGGGCTAGTTGGATTAACTCTAGTTCATCAGTGTATATTATTCCTAGTGTCTTGGACAATGGGCTTATTGTATTGAAGTATGGAAGTAACATTTGATGATTGTAACATGATTTTGAAATACTTGGGTTCTATGTAATGGAGTTTAAATTGTAAGATGTATGGTTATGTTATTATTGGGAAGTACTTGGACGTAATTGTTGGAGTTTTACTGTAATTATTTAAAGTTGGCACTTCAATTTGACTGAGGATTGTAGTGAGTCTCGGCGAGAGCCGAGCAGGCTGTCCGCCAACCCCTTTTGGTTCGCCTTAGGGGAAGGTGGGGCTGTCACACCTGAAGGTGTAAAACCAGTGGGATATAAATGGGTTTTTGTGAGAAAAAGAAATGAGAAAAATGAAATTATAAGATATAAAGCAAGACTTGTAGCCCAAGAATTTTCACAAAGGCCTGAATTTGATTATGATGAAACGTATTCACCTGTAGTGGATGCGATCATATTTAGATATCTTGTGGGTTTAGCAGTGCATGAAAAGTTAGAAATGCGTGTAATGGAGTAGTCACTGCTTATTTATATAGAAATCTTGATAATGATATTTACATGAGAATCCCTGAAGGATTCAACATGCCTGAAGCATGTAAATCAAATTCTAAAGATTTTTATTCTATTAAATTGCAAAGGTCTTTGCATGGGTTTAAACAGTCTGGACGTATGTGGTATAACCGATTCAGTGAATGTTTGATTAAAGAAGGTTATACCAATGACCCAATATGTCCATGTGTTTTTATAAAGAAAAATGGGTCAAATTTTGTGATAATTGCAGTATATGTTGATGATCTTAATTTGATTGGAACTCTTGAAGAGATCCAGAAAACTGTTGAATATTTGAAAAAGAAATTTGAAATCAAAGATTTTAGTCAGACAAAATTTTGTTTTGGTTTACACATTGAGCGTTTAGAAGGTGAAATTTTTATCCACTAAACTGCTTATACCCAGAAGGTATTAAAGCGGTTTTATATGGATAAAGCACATACATTAAATACCCCAATGGTCGTCAGATCACTTGATTCTAATAAAGATCCTTTTAGACCATGAGAGGAAGATGAAGAGATACTTGGTCCTGAAGTACCATATCTCAGTGCAATTGGAGCACTAATGTATCTTGCTAATTGCACATGGTTAGATATATCATTTGTTGTGAATTTATTAGCAAGATTTAGTTCTTCTCCAACTAGATGACATTGGAATAGTATTAAATATATTTTTGCTATATCCGAGGAACAATTGATCTTGGCTTATTTTATTCAAATAAATCTAGATCTGAATTGATTGGTTATGCTGATGCTGGATATTTATCTAACCCACATAAAGTAAGGTCTCGGACTGGTTATCTATTTACATGTGGTGGTAAGCTGTTTCATGGCGATCTACAAAACAATCAATAGCTGCCCCTTCTTCTAATCATGCTAAAATAATAGCAATTCATGAGACCAATTGGGAATGTATTTGGTTAAGATCAATGACCCAGTATATCTGAAAGAGTTGTGGGTTATCCTCTGAAAAAGAAAATCCTCCGACTGTATTATATGAGAATAATGCAGCTTGCATAACTCAATTAAAAGGAGGATATATTAAAGGAGATAGGATGAAACATATTTCACTAAAATTTTTCTTTACTCATGATTTACAAAAGAATGGTGAAATTGATGTGCATCAGATCCGATCAAGTGATAATTTGGCAGATTTATTTACCAAGGCATTATCGACTGCAACGTTTGAAAAATTGGTGAAAAATATTGGAATGCATCAGTTAAAAGATCTCAAATGATGTTTGAATCAGGGGGAGAAAATACACAAGAATAATGTACTTTTTTTCCTTCACTAGGGTTTTTGTCCCACTGGGTTTTTCCCTAGTAAGGTTTTAACGAGACGTATTCTTTGTGTAATGGACATCTAAGAGGGAGTGTTATGAAATAATTATCTGTATTGATGTGGATGTCCATTTATATTCCCAAGAAGATTGATACATGTATTCCCCATAAGATTCATTGGTACATTGATATATCCTCTCGTAGTTCGTTAGTTCATCTATAGAAGTACTAAATACATGTACTTGAAGTACTAAATTCATGTATAGATATTTAATAGGATTCATGTACCTTTGATCTTAGTTTGCCTATAAATAGAGGTATCATAATCTCACTTGTAACAACAACTTCTGAGCAATACAATTAATAATAGAAATTCTCTACTTCTCTCTCTACTTGATATTGGCATTAGTTTTACAACATTATTTTTATTTTTATTTTTATTTTTTAACCCTTTTTTAACCATGTTTAGTTTGCGATATTACAATTCCAAGTCTAAAAGGCCATGTATCTTTTTCTTCTTCTTCTCTGCATACCAATTTAAGGGCCACCTCCTACAAAATTTGCAACCTCTTCAAACCTTAGAAGGGGTTCGAACTAGAGATACCATGCCTTTTGGACAGGCCTGATTCTTTTCTTATAAAATCATAATTAATTAATAAAGATGTTCCTAAATTAGGTGAAACAAGCTACAGGGAATTTGTAAAATTGATACTCGTATAACATTGACACTGATCCTTTTCAAGAACAAAAGACATGCTACTAAAAGGTAGACACTTCAAAGTAGTACTAATATAGTACTTGAGGATAATTAATGGAGTTTAGCTACAAAAAGCAACTGGACACAAACATTTTTTCTATCACTTAGGAGCCGTTTGGTTCAAATTCCACTATTACTATCACTATCGGTATCATAGAGTGGTTAAGGATAATGGGTTTTGATGAAAACCCATAGTGTGTTTGTTAATGTGGAATGTATTTTATAATTTATTATTTTTCTTTTCATTGTTTCTTTTTTTCTTTTCTTTTTCTTTCCATTTGTTGAAATAGTAGCATTTTATTTTCTTATTTTTGTATTTAATGAGAATAAAATGGTAATTAAGATGATTTAACAAGAATAAGATGGGCAACTAAGATGATTCCCTAGTTACAAGTAGTTAATCAAAAAATCCATAGAATAGGCCTATCATTCCCATTAATTTATTCTCATTGACCCCAACCAAACATTTTATATGGGTATAAATGAATTTGAAACCCATAGTGGAGGTTGAAACCTACTTATCAAACGCCCCCTTAGTATAGGATTTTCCAATTAATGCCACCCGATACATGCTTAGAGTTATAGTTTCACGACATGAGATTCTTCTACGGATCCTATCCACAAACTTCCATTGTGTTCATTTACATCGCTGCTGAATCGCTATGTCTCCCCATTTCCAACCTCTAATATCTTCAATATGTCACCCTTTCGACTCAATTTATCTATCATTTCAAGCGGGTTATAGATCACATCTCGTGAGTTAGCTGCCACCCAAAAATCACAGTGTTGGTTTCTTGTGATATTGTCTAGCCTTCCTGGAAACTTCGCAAAAAGATCAACCATGCCTGCTTTGGATGGCTCAAGCCAATGCCTCAATGCCCCATTGTTTGTGGTTTCAGTAACAACTATGAATTCTCCATTTTGGCTTGGTGTTACTCCATTTGGAAATATTAGATGGTCCATAAGAACTATCACTTGATTAGTTCTTGTTTGAACAACCTTCCTGAGTTGTCTCCACTTGATATCACGTAAGCAAATTGTGATGCCCCACCTCTCCCAAGGGCGAACCCAAGGGTATTAGCGGACGCCTGCCCAACTCTCGCCAGGACTCACTACAAAATCTAAAATATAATTACAAGCATTCATTCCTAAAACCCTAATTAACGTCCAACCAAAAATACTAATTAATTTACAAGAATAAATCCTCAATAATTTTCATCAAAATTACAATAATAGTAACTTTAAGTACAATAAACCATTAACTTCACAATTAATATCATTCCTATACAGAAATATAGAAATCCTACCAAAGAAACTAAAACCTCGATCTACGAACCCCACTTCAAGACCTGTTAAGGAAAACAAATATATTGGGGTGAACTAACGCTTAGTGAGGCCAAGAAAGCATGCACGCAAGCAAGATAGAGCAATAGTTTAATAATTAAGACAATTTAAAGTGAAACAAGCAATATTTCACATAAGGCAATTTAATAAAACCATATAAAGGATACAGGTGGACACGGGTGGTTGAGGTGTCTACCGTCCTCAGGGACGTAGCACATACCCCTGATCCAAATTTCTGCATTTCCATAATCACATTCGGTCCATTTCATGAGCTCCGACTTTTTCAAATCAAAATGTTGACACTCCGTCAACCACACTCTCACATCCAGTAGACACCACTTGAAACCCTCACCCGTCTACTTACACCCCCTGTATCGGGCCTGCTCGTCAAAATATGTAAAGTTGGTAATACTCGAGTATACCTTGGTTGGCGAGCGCACTCCAACCGACATAACACTTTTAAGACCCATGGTTCACCAATCCCTTGACCAAGCCCCTATTCCCGGCCGAAGTGAAAGGTTCCCCAATGGGGTTTGGGCGTCCCCACACTTTTCAATAGCAATAACAAGCAATTCAAGTAGTTATAATTCAAGTAACAATTGTTCAAGCGGTCAAACAATTAACAATTCAAGCAGTGGAACTCACTTAGAAGCAATTCAATTATGGTGAGCGTGATAAAGTACACATTCACCTAGGCATACAATCATGCTTTTCAAATCATTTACATTAATTAAAGCATTAATAACATGCACTTGGACACTCACCAAAGTCCCGTAAAACAAGTGAACGAGCAAGAAGTTTAAACTTCTGTAGTCAGGCCAACTTCCGCAACCTCTTGGTCACCTGAGCCAAAATGGAACTATCACTTTTAATTCGAACGGTTAAAATTTAAGATTTAACCTAACTCTCCAAGTTCACCAAAATCACTCAACTAAAGCTTCTTTCTCAAGCCACAACTCACTCAATATATGTCGGAATTGAACAAGGCTTAAAGTTACGGAAACTAGATTCAACATACTAAAAATCACTAGAAGACATCGCTCGAAGATTCCTGAAGTTGGCTGAGCTAAAACGTATCAGAAAACCTAGCACAACAACAAAACAGGAAAAACAGGCTGGTGGATCAGCCATCTTTGCGACATTTATGGTATTGATAGGAAAAGCACTAGTGTGAAAGCCTTATACCGTTAGAAAGCTTGTGAAGTTTAGTTTCAAATGCCACTGACGGCGCTCAATTTCGACTCCCGAGCAAAGAGTTATAGCCGATAGAAGTACAGGGGTTGACAAGACTGACGGGAAGATTTCCAGATTTGAGAAGCTAATTTTGAAACAGCATTTGGGCATCGAAATGCCACTGGAAAATCACCAAATTTTGTACACTCAATCCTCACTAGGTGGACTATGTGTGTACCAAATTTGAACCAAAAAATCGCACGGGAAGATAACGTTCAAGATGACCAAAGTTTGCGAGAAATTTAAAACCTAAGCTGCCAGATTTTCTTCCTTTTGATTTTCAAACATTTTGCTCAACTAAAACAGCCCCAAATCACTCAAAAATTGACACAAAAGCTCTAGAAGCATTCCTTTATCAAATGGAAGAAAAATGATAGCAAAAACTTGAATCAAAACATTTCAAAAACAGGGCAATAGTTCGGCGCTTGTGTGAAGAGCAAAGTTCCAGATTTAGTTCTTCAATTTTCGCATGCTTTTGTTAAACATTTTCATGCACCAAAAATGCTCATTTTTGCAAAGAGTCTAGCCCTCATCTAGACCATCATCTTAGCAGTGAATAACCTCAACATAATCGTGTTAAAACAGGGCAAAATAACCCCAAAAGACAAGTGGCTGTTTTGAACACTCAAACTCCAGATTTTAAGCTTTCATGGAAGAATTTTCAGTTTTAAGCAGTGTTCTTTGGAAAATCATAACTTGAGTTCTATAAGTCCAAAAATTACAAATCTTATACCGTTGGAAAATAGACTCGATGAACTAAAACTCTCGAGAAAACACTTGTACAAGATTCAAATCGAAAACCAATCAAATTTCAGCTTAAAGTTGCTGTCACAGTGAAAACAAAGCATATCAGTCTTGATTTTCAGTCAAATTTGAAAATTTTCCAAAATTCACAGAAATTGAACTAGCCCTTGAAATTTATACTGATAAAGTTTCAAATACAACAAACAGAACTTGATTTGGACCTTCCTACACCAAGTTACAATAGTTGGAAGTAGGCTGCATGACCAACCCTGATTTTCAAAAATTCCAGATTTGAAGAACAAGTTTGACACATTATTTGAGCAATGAAATGGTACTATAAAAACACCAAATTTTGTAGGCAACAACCTTAGTATGTAAGCTACGTTTTCACCAAATTTCAGCCAAAAATTCGCATGGAAAGGCTGCGATCAAAGCAACCAAAAACAGGGCAGCAAGCATTCCTTCCTCTCGGTTTCTCCTCTTCTTTTTCCTCTTTTCATTTTTAGCAACTACTCAACATATAAACACCTCACACACACACATAAGATCATCAACAGCCCCAAGTTCATATATGGTGGGATTTCATAGAGCCCACTCTCATCAATCAACAACAAAATCCAACTCAAAGAGCTACAAGCTCTCTTAATCGAGAAAATGAAACAAAGGAGCAAGGTTGTTGGTGTTTAATAAGCTTACCTCCCTCAAACAAGAAGCTGGAAGAATGGAGGAAGAAATAGCTCACACAAGGCCTCAATCCTTAAGCTCAACCACCGGCTTCTCCTCTCTTCCAAGCTAATCCGAATTTCCCCAAAGAAAGTTAGCAAGATCTTCAAGTGGGTTTGGTTGCAAGGATGGAGGTTTTGTGGTTGATTCTTGAAAATGGAATGGAGGGGAAAGAGATGGAGAGAGCTGCGGTCAAGAAGGAGAGGAAGAAGAAGAAAATGAATAGTTCATTTGACTTTTGGGGTTTTATTGGAAGAAATAAAAGAAATGAAAGAAAGTTGCTTGATTTGACGTAAGGCCATTTTTTGTCGTGTTGTGTCATGAAAATTTACACGACGCGATACTACGATCCCTATTTCTCTCATTTATATATCCCGAATACATGTTCTAACTTTCGAAACTTACGTCTAATAGTCGATCCTAGACCCGAGTACGAAATTTAAACATTCAAACAATTTAAATTGAAAACGTAATTGAACGTGCCAAAAATGCATTTTAAATCTTTTCATGCCGTTACAATTGATAAACGACTTTCCAATAATTCAAACTAATTTTAATGAAGTAATTTTATGAAATTATGGAATTTTACAGTTTTATAAATTAAATTGATGGTTAAACAAGGTTTTAAAATAGAAGGAAGTAACGTATGGTTTACTTGCAATTAAAATGATCTAAAATAATTATTCCGAGAAAATAAATAAATAATTAAATAAATAGATCGAATAAAATGAATTTTCGGGTCCTCACACAAATGCACTGATACAATTATAAACATTTGATGTAGAATAATTATAAACACAAAAAACTAAAGAACATTAATTATTTCCTTGGTCACACATCAAGAAGAAGATACAGATAAATCAAAGATTCAGGTATGCATCCTTAGTGAAGAAATTTCTAGCCATTTTGCCTTGTACTTTTTAGTGAGTGTGCGTAACAATAAGATTTTGTGTTACTGAGAAAAATTGAGATGGGATATGAATTTACCGTCTTGGCAATCTTGTGCTGATTTCGGTAAAATATATTAAACCAGTGTTTTGGTCGACAACCACACCATTGGTGAACTTGAAAGGAACTCCTCAAGCTTCCTTTGCTAGTGGTCTCGCCAATCTACCATTAGAACCTATGACTAGGAGACCCATATAAGCATCAACAATATAAAGAGCACCACTTCTTTGATTGAAACTTAGTCGTAGTGGTCACCCACATCTTGCTTCTATATAAACATGATCAAACAAACCTTGACAGCCAGATTGGTTTACGAAAACATAATAGCTTTTAAAATTTTAGCAAATAATAACAGTCTATAAGAAAAAATCCCAAACTTGCCTAATATTTGTCAAAGAAATTTGTCGAATGATGGAACCAATTCATTATATACCATGCCATTTTTATCCCGAACATAGAAAAGAAAAATCCTATATTAAGTGGCGTATGATTTAAGCGACGGAGACAAATTAAAAGATAACCTACCTCAACAATTTTAGGGATTACTGTGGTTGTATCTATTACTTAGTAATATCGTGATTAAGAGTTAGTATCTCACATCACTAACATACTACAAGAAGCTTCACTATGTTTGTATCTATCACTTATGAATGTCATGATTAAGAGTTAATATGTCATATCACTAACATACTACGAGAAGCTTCACTATGAAACTCTTTCTATTTGAAAAACTGCATAAAAAATCACTGACTTATTTCTCTGGCTACCAATATGGAAAAATCTACTAATAGCTAATGCATGGGCAGCTAATCAACAATGAAACGGAAAGACTTAGATTGTTATGAAGGTCTCTTCTTTGCGTACGTTAAAAGTGGTATGGAGAAAAATTGAAACACAGAAAAAAACACAGTTGTAAAGATTCTAAACAGAAAGATTAATGGTTGGAAGCATGAATCATAACCTGTATGGAGTTGTTGTAGCAAAATCGACCCAGCGATTCTCGTTTGCTTGCCACTTTATTATTCAACCATCAGAAACGCCTGTGTACGGGTCACCACCATTCCGATCAAAGGCAAGACTCAGGTCCGGTTGTACCAAATATTGGAAAATTTTCAGACCTCTTAATCTGACAACTGACAATTCCCACGTTATAGATTAATATAGCTATGAGAAATAGGGTAGAGATAAATGCAACATGCTGCTTAGGAGGTATGGAGAAGAATGTGAAAAAACAGCAGAACTAACAAACGTTAGCTCAGTCTTCTAAAGTATATGTTTTCTTGAAGTATAGCAGCCAGGCTCTTTTTATAATGCTTGGAAACAATCTCTCAATCCGATTCTAGAAAGGAAAATGTAGAAACTTTTTTTTCTTTTGCCTTCCGAGTTAGACCGGCAGTTGCTTTTGCCTAATGTATTCATATTCCGAAAAGGAATCAGTTTTTCTAGGTAGTTTAGTCAAGGATAATTAAGGTCTGAAAAAAAATAAAAAACCAATAGGGATTTAGGGATAATAAAGGTAGCTTTTTTCTAGATAGTTTACTAAATTCATGAGCAATAATATATAATACTAATCTTCTATGATTAAGTTTGTTTTCCCCTATTTTGTTTTTCTGTTTTTAATATTCTTCTTTGTTTGCTTTACCTCAGGTTAAAAAAAAAAAACTAACATTAGTCCTTTTCCACTGAATTTGTCATTTAACTTATTTGGAACCATAATAATTATAACAATATGGAAAATAATATGTTTAAAATAAATTAGCTAAAAGAGTTGTTTTATAATTTTTGTTATTTAAACTGGTCAATAATTTGATATTAATCTATACAGCTGAAGAGGGGAAGTTTAACTACTTAATGAATTGGGAAGGGCGCCAAACTAACATAAACCAAATCTTAGTGGAGAAAAATTAAAATTGTCCTTTTTGATTTTGGCCTAAGGGCCAATTAAAACAAAACTCGTTAGTTTAAGGACTTAATAGACACTTTTTACAAACTGATGGACCAAATAGGACTATTAGAAAAAATTGAGGGATTATTAGAGTCGTTTGCCCCCAAGTATTAAAAGTAAAAAAATTATTTTTGAAGTACAGTAGTAAGCAGTTCATTTCATTTTCTTTTTAGTAATTAATTTCTCGGCTTAAGTTATTCCAAAGTGTTTGTAAGTATCTTTCTTTTTCTTTTTCTTTTTTCAGAAAGAATCAAAGAAGAATGATTAACTAAATAGTGAAACATTTTACTTTTTGTTGTTATTAGTATTTCTATTAAGTGTTGTTAATATTTTTTAGAAAATACAATTTCATTCATCAAGCAAGCAACCAAGGCAACCAAATTTGCTTCTCAACGACAATCGTGCCTGTTGAACAAATTAATAAATTGAGCCACCTATAATTGCTATCTCTTATTTATGCCAACAAATATAAAGTCCTTTGAGGTTAATGACTAAGATGTACTAAAAATATCTGACATCATCCACCCAAGGGCCGGGAATAGACGGATGAATTCCCTTCAAAATTAATTCCTGTATCCATGCCAAGCTGCATGTATGTATAGCCAATTCTATAGCTATTTCACATAGCTAACATTAGTCAATGCTTATATTAGGCCTTTTCAATTCCTTGATCTAAAGGCAAACGATAAGTATACAAAAAAGAGAAAAAAAGGGACATAGGTTTACTACAAAACATTAACATTACTGTGCATCTGAATTGTGGATATGTAGGCCCTCAAAATAAAACCTACAAACAATCAAAACAGACAAGCCACAAGGCTTTGTGTTAAGAGCAATAAAAAGACAAAAGACTTACCAGAACGATGGAAGGAGCAAACGGAATTTGAGAGGTTCTTATTAACAAACTCAATGTTTTTGTCTCTCTATTACACCAATTGACCAAGGCTATGGTCTTTATATAGACTACTAAACAACAAAATTCTATTAGGACTAGATTTACCAAATCACACTAATAATTGGACACATAGGTTTTGTCAACAAAATCCTAACAATACTTGGTTTAATAATCCTACATTGCTTCTCTTTAATCAATGTCTTCAAACCAAATCATGCCAAGCATCTTCTTCAACTTGAGAAATCGCTCCACCCTCAATGGTTTTGTGAAAATGTCTGCCATTTGATCTTCACTCTTGCAATAGTCAATAGCAATATCTTGATTTTGGACTAACTCACGAATGAAATGAAATTTGATATCAATGTACTTGATCCTCCCATGAAACACTGGATTCTTTGATAACGCAGATTTGCTATCACAATAAATCTTAGTAGGACCAATTTGTTCATGCTGTAGAAAACTAAACATTCTGTTCAACCATAATGCTTGAGTAGCATTATGTGCAACTGCCATGTACTCTGCTTTGGTTGTGGATAATGCCACCACTTATTGCTTCTTAGAAGACCATGAGAAAATACCGCTACCCAAATAAAATATATAGCCTGATGTGCTTCTTATTTGAATCATGTCACCAACCTAATCATTATCTGTAAAGCCAACAAAACTAGATTTGTCAGTATATGGATAAAAGATACCATCACATTGTGTACCTCTGATGTATCTTAAAATCTTTTTGGCCTCCTGCCAATGTGATTGGTGTGGAGACTCCATAAACCTGCTAATTAACCAAACACCAAAAATGATATCAGTCCTTGTTGAAGTCAAGTATCTGAGACTTCCAACCAACCTTTGAAAATTAGTGATAGTCACAAATTCACCACTACCATCGTTTACCAACTTCAACTTCTCCTCAACTGGAGTTAATATAGGTTTTGCAGTATCCATCTCAAACCTCTTCAATATGTCACCCGCATGCTTCTTTTGCGTAATAAATATGTCACTATCTGTTTGAGAAACCTCAATGCGAAGAAAATATGACATTAATCCCAAGTCAGTCATTTCAAAAAGACCAATTATAGCCTTCTTGAACTCAAAAATCACCTTGGAATTATTGCCAGTGAAAATTTGATCATCCACATATAAGCATACAATAAGAATATCACTATTAGGATTGAACTTGATATATAAAGTATGCTCATATGGATATTTGTTAAAGCCATTCTTTATAAAATAAGAGTCAATACGAGTATACTAGACTCGAGATGTTTGCTTTAAACCATACAAAGCCTTTTTTAACCTGTAGACTTTATTTTCGTGGCCCTTCTTCACATAATCTATAGGTTGCTTAACATATACTTCTTTATCTAAAATACGATTTAAGAAAGCAGATTTCACATCCATTTGATGAATCTTCCAAGAGTTATTGGTAGCAATAGATAGAATCATTCAAACAGTGTCAAGTCTGGCAACAGAAGCAAAAATTTCAAAGTAGTCAATACCTGCCTTTTGTTTGTAGCCTTTAACTACCAACCTTGCCTCGAAACGGCCCACCTCTCTAGTTGGCTTGTATTTGGTCTTGTACATGTGACGACCCACCTCTCCCTAAGGCGTACCCTAGGGTATCAGTAGGCGCCTGCCTAGCTCTCGCCAGGACTCACTCACTCAAACATCACATGACTTATCAAACTAAAAATCTAAACACAATACAAATCGAACAATAACTTACAAACCCATACCTTCAAATTACGAACTTTGAATACATAAACCCTCCATCCATACAATTGGATTCCATATTACAAAAGCTTTCAATAACCATAATCCAAAGTTCTCGAAATATTCAACATAAGTAAACCCTAATTCTAAGGGTTGGCTTCTCCACTTGGGTACTCATTTCGTTAACCACATTCCAAATTTACAATTCAAATCTCTCAAGACAAATACAAAAGTAAACCTCGAGACTAGCGGTGAGCTCCTTGGGGTTCTCGGTCCACCTAAGGAAAACAAATTTGAAAAGTTGAGCTAAAAAGCCCGTGAGTTCCCAAAAACATGCAAAGCACATAACACATATGATTTTTCACTCAAGATTCACACTTGGAAATAAACAAGTAAGGAAAGCCAATAATCACACAAGAGTAGGATACGAGTAGCCCTCAGGGGCTAAGGTTCTCGAAGCTAGAGCACATTCCTGGACGGTCGCAATTCTAAGTAGTTGACACTCCGTCAACTTTCATACTAACCAAGTAGAACACCACTTACTCCTTTCTCCACCAAAACCCCCAACCGGGTCCGCCAGCCTAACAGGAAATTTTATATTTGTGTATTGCTCTTCAACAGGGACAAGGCCATTTGCCAAGTCCAGAGCACACAACATGTCACGTAGCCCAAGGTAGTTAATCTCCTCGACCTGGGTCTTCCCAACGGCTCGAGTCGATAACTTACCAAGGGGATTAAGTTAATCACGTAGCCCAAGATTGTTAAATCTCCTCGACCTGGGTCTTCCCCAACGGCTCGAGTTGATAACATATCAAGGGGATTAAGCATTCTCGAGAACAGGAAATACAAGACACGTCACTTTACTTCATAGAATTCAAAATAGGATTCAGGACACGAAGCAAGAGATTCAAAGTATACTTGAAATATCATGAGAACACTTTTGTAAACGGTACCATTCAAATGGGAGTAAGTGCGATAAAGTACACACTACTCCATTTGATGGATGAAAAATCTGTTTTTCACGACAATTCACTTAATCAGAAATTAAATTCACGTAGTCAAGTATCATGCATGGAAACTCACCGAAATAGTAGGGTTCAGCTTCCACGTATGGGTCAAACTCACTGTCTTGTACACTCCCTAAAACAAGTTCAAAAACAGTAGTTGAGATTTACTTCATCTCTCAAATCAAAACACTTCACTCTTCCTTTTTAGTTTTCAATCAATGTTTTTCCCAAAATCCCCTCAAGGAAAACTTTCATATCACATGGTATCGTATTTCAATTACCTCTTTGAAAACCACTTAATTATTCCAAATACAACGCTTCATCGACATACTCACTGGGCACTGTTTATATTTTCTTTAATAAAACACTTGGGTGAGGTTTAACACCTCAAAATTACTTTTATCACAAAACTCAATACTTACTCTTTGACAATACTTTAATATACTTTAAAACACTTCAAACCAGATCTTTATTTTCAAAATTCATTAAATTTAGCCACAATACTTTAAAACCCTCAAATTCCTTCAATTGACATTTTTCACTCAAAATTCACGAGAAATTCCACTTTTCATCTTTTAAAACTCATACACTCATAAATGAACATAACGTATATTTTCTTAAACAGAAATTCATCACAAATAACCACAAAGTCTCGAAATTAAACATAAAAGTTACCAAGCATGGGTTTGGCCATCTCATACATTTTTCTATCACAATTTCCAACAACAAAACCCTATTCTCTAACCATATCATGATAAATTTCACAAATATCATACAAATCCCAATCAGGTCCTCAAGTCCGCTACCTAGAGGCCACCTCAAGTCCGCTACCTAGGTTGGGATTTCAAGAGCCCAACTTTATCTTTTCAGATGAGATCATTATACTAATATCAACCATAGATCTAAGCTATTTAACACTAATAAAGCTATATCTAGTAGATTTAGAACTTATACCTCCGGATCTAACACGATCCAACAAGATCCGACAAGATCTAACAAGATCTCTCGAGCTCCTCTTCAAGAAAGTTGCTTCCAAGCTTAGAGACTTCCAAAAGCTTCGATCCTAACCCAAGATCTTCAAGCTTTGACGATGACCTCCAACACCAAGCTCAAGAACAAGCACAAGACAACTCCGCAAGCTTTATTTCTTCTCTTTTCCTCAACCTTGAAGCTCGGATCACACACCCACACACTCTCTCACTCACGGCTGCCAAAGATGAAGAGATACAAGCCAAGAATCCTTCAATCAACTTTCATAAGTTCAACTTGCTTGTTGGAAGAAGAAATGGAAGGTCAAACCACAACACTTACGTCTCTTTTCTTCCTTCAAGAACCCGACCAGCCCTCTCTCTCCTACTCCTCTCCCACAGCTGCAAGATGAAGGAGATGATGGGCTTCAATGGTGATTTGAAGCTTGAAAGAAACAAGGAAGAAAGGAAGAAAACTAGCAAACTATTTCTCTCTCTTTCTCTCTTGTATTCTCGGCTCTCTCACTCTCTCTCTTACTCACTCAAGGCAGCCAAGGAATGGAGAAGGAAGCAAGTTTAAGGCCTTCAATGGTGGTTTAAAACTTCAAGATTGGAAGGAACAAGAATAGAAGAAATAAAGAAGACAACTCTCTCTCTCTTTCTTGCTCTCACTCTCGGCCACTCTCTCTCTCTTCACTCCAAATTGCAGCTGCAAAAAGTGATCTCAAGGTTACAAGAAGTCAAGGCTTTATGGTGCCAAAAAGTGCTTTTCCATGATTTAAGGCAAAAAGTGCTTTTTGGCACTTTATGTCGCGTCACACGCGACAGTCCAACTTACACTGTTTTACTCCATTCCAACACTGTCTAACCTTTATAATATTTTCAAAATATCACTACGTATGCTCGATTTCAAGTCCAAGTCACTATTCATGCGTCGGAACAATTTTTAACGCTAATTTTGGCCAAAACCACACACCGGCAAACAAATCGTATAAAATCCTGTAAATTAGAAAATATTCACTTTAAACATATTTTCACTCATATTTAAATAAATAAACATATATAAATAATATTATGCACTTTTAAAATAATTCTAAATTTTGTGGCCCTCACAGTACACACATTTAACACCAATTGATTTCTTCTCAAGTGGAAGAGAAGTCACCTCCCAAGTCTTATTTTTCTTATTGCACGGATCTCCTCATCCATTGCTTGAATCCAGTGATTATCTTTGATAGCCTCCTTATAAGTAATTGGATCACAATTTGCAAACAATGCAAAATTCACGATATCTTCATCAGACAAATCATTATCATTACCAACAACAAAATCTTCCAAATGAGCTGGCATGCGACGTTCTCGTTGTGCACAACTGGATACTTGTACAGGGCTTGACTGCACCCCAGAAGATAAAGGATCACTAGTAGGTTGTCTGGACTGCTCCACTGGTTGATTGGAAGAGTTCCCATCATCTAAATATAATGGCATTGATGGCTGCTTTGGTGTAGAATCTGGGACTTTGTTATACCAATCTGAAGCTCCTTGCTCATCAAACGTGACATCTCTGCTAATAATGATGTTTCTTATGTTTGGATTAAACAGTTTGTAGTCTTTGGTTTCATGACTATAACCAAGAAATATACAATTTTCTGTCTTGTCATTCATCTTCTTCCTGATAGCATCTGGGACATGGGAATAAGCAAGACAACCAAATACCTTCAAATGAAAAATGTTTGATTTCTTACTAGTCTATAACTCCTACGATGTCCTTTCAAAATTGCATCATGTAGGAGGCTTGTTAGAAACATAAATAGCATAGGACATAGCTTCTGCCCAAAAATCTTTAAGTATATTCTTAGCATGCATCATCGATCTCACCATATCCATCAAAGTGCGAGTCTTCCTTTCCGCCACTCCATTCTGCTGAGTATATCTGGTTGTCAACTGGTGTTTGCTCCTATATTTCTCCAAAAAGTCATCACAGACAGTAAATTTAGTGCCTCGGTTAGTTCTCAAAATTTTAATAAAATGGCCACTTTATTTTTCTACATACACTTTAAAACTCTCGAAAGCATCATAGGCATCAGATTTATTCTTCAAAAAATACACCAAGTTTTCTGTTAAAATTATCAATGATGGTAATAAAAGATTTATTACCACCATTGGAAGGTATTTCTGGCCCTCTACGCCTTACCTTTTGAAAAAGGATCTCTATGCTTCTTTTCCAAAATACATGACTCGCAGTGCTTAATAGAAAAATCAATAGAAGACAATCCATATACCATATTCTTTTTAGCAATAAAACTCAAATTCTCAAAATTTAAGTGATCAAAATGCATGTGCAACAACCAGATATCATTATATACAATAGAACTAAAGCAAGGTGAATCACGACAATTAAGAATGATAGGCCATAAATGATTGCTATTCATGTATACCTTTACTATTAGTACCAAACAATCATCAGTAATAGTACCAATGCCATATTTAAACCGTAAAGCATATCCCTTCTCAGAAATTTGCCCAAGACTCAACAAATTTGTGATACAACCTCAGCACATAAAAGATATCAGAAATAAAATTAGATTTGCCATTCTTCGAAATAATTCCAGTTTTTCCTTTCCTAAGAACAGGCACTCTTTCATTGTTGCCAAATTTAATAAAAGTTTTAAAAGTCTCATCCAAATTAGCAAACATATTTTTATCACCACACATATGATTACTGCAACCAGAATCCAAAAACCAATTATTTTTCTTATTTTCTTCTATTCCTGAGTTGGAAAATAAAATGGTTTCATCCTTTTCACCATTATTCTTTGTCATATTAGCATGCCCAACTTTATTGTCAGAATTGTACCAACACTCATTCTTGCAGTGACCAATTTTCTTGCAATTACGGCATTGAATATTACACCTGTGAGAATTATTATTATTTTCTTACTCAATATTGGGATAAGTGTTATCTTTTTGCTGGCAAAAATTGCTTCTGCCACAGCCTCGAAAATTGCCTCTACCACGGTCACATACTCTTCTTCTGAAATTTTGATTTCGCTGATATGATATCTCCCTCGCTCCTTAGATCTTTCTATCTGCACCTGTAATGCCTTTTCTATCATTTCCTTTTCTACACCATCTTCTAATGTCCTGTTAATTCTCTACTCATGAAGAGCTAACGAACCATGTAAATCTTGAAAGGTCATGGTTGTAAGGCCCAAAGACAACCTAAGAGGGGGGTGAATTAGGTTGATTAAAAATTAATCAAGTTATAATGCCCTTTTTTCACAATAAGAAATGTGACCTCTTACATAATCAAATAATTAAGGAGATGAACAATAGAAATCAAGAAAGATAGAAGATATAGCAATAGATGAATCGTAAAACAGGTTGTAAGTAAGAATGAGAGTAATCAAACCAATTTTCTTCAAAACTCCTCTTGAGCTTGAAGAATAAATCTCAACACAAGCAACTTCAATTTGATGAATTTCAACCAATCTTGTGTACAATGGAAGGCTCACTTCCTTCTTGCCCCAAGCAGCACTCAGTCAAGTTAGGAAGTTTTACAATCCCTCGGATAACCCTTTCAAAACTACGCTATTGAAGAATTCACTCACAATTGAAAAGCTTGCTCACTAGTTCACACTATCAAGAACTACAATTCTTACTAGAAGAGTATTTTCTTGCTAAAATCACTCTTAAGAACTTGTATTCTAAGTGTACAAAAGTTACTTTGAAGTTCAGACAAGGCTCTATTTAAAGGAGACCAAAAAGTGCCTTGATAATGGTTGTCAACGGATAGAAGGCAGTTGAAGAGTCAACTAGCCGTTGGAGCTGTCGGACATTCAATACAATGTTGTGCGTCCAGTGCTATCGTCCGAAAGGTTGTTTTGATTTTTATCGGACGGCTGATGCATTTTTCTGCATCCGATGTGTCCTGCGTCCGACAGTGGTCAGAGAACTCAGAAATTTTCTTAAATTCGATCGGACATTCGGTGATGCTGATACGCGTCCGATACGAGTGTCCAATACTCCCCTTGTCTATCGAACGTCCGGTGCTTCAAGTTGAGTATCCGATAGAGTGTTCTCGACTTTTATCAGACGTCCGATACATGCTATCGAGCGTCCGACAGAGTTTAATGTCCTTTGCTCCTTTTGATTAAGTTCTTCAATTGCACCATTTGCAGTAATAACCTGAGCTGCCAATATTCTCAATGAAAAATATTAAATTGATTTCTTCAATTGTTTTGTAATTGTCAAAATCCGGGATCACGATTTACATTCTCCCTCTTTTTGATGAAGACAAAACAATTGAATTCATTTGGTAAAATGAAAGCTTTTGATAAAGAAAACGTATATAACTCCCCCTCATTTTGTGAATCATACACAACTTATATTTTGAGTATAATTCATATAAATTGAGCATTCAAATCATTCGGCCATATCCAAACCATAACTCCCTCTTAATAGATCAACCCTATAATTGATCAAATTCATCCAAGCCAATATAATCAAAGTCAATATAATCAATATAATTAAATTCATTCAAGCCAATATAATCAATCAATATAATCTTCTCCCCCTTTTTGTCATCTCAAAAAGAATCAAACAAATAGCTGAATGAATTATACCAAATAGTTGAAATCTTCAATACCAAATAAGTTACAATTCCAAATAGTTGAAATCTTCAATGCCAAATGTGTTACAAACCCAAATAGCAGAAATCTAAGATCAATACCATCTAATGTGTCATTCAATTCACAACTAGAATTCGAATGATTCAATATAAGACCATAGAGCAATACAAGGCCGTCACATATCCACAAAACCAAAATTAGTAGCAAAACAATATCAGCATCATACAAACTTCAATACAATACCATAATTACCATATAGCACGAATAGAATACTGAATATCCAAAATATCCAACAGAAATACTTAATACTTAATACAAAGTAGCAATAATGAAAGTAGCAAAGTACTTAATACATTATATATTTCATCCATTGACAAAGGGGAATAAAACAGAAAAGATGCATCCTGATGGTGAAGTGCAAATGATCCTAAAGTGCCTAAAGAGTAAATGTAGCCTTAGGTCCAGGCCTTCTTCTGGTGATGCGAAATGCAGAGTGGTCTTCCTCCTTGGTGTCTTCATCATCTTCTTCTTCAGGTTTAGCAGTAGCTTGTTCCTTACCTTTCTCAGAGGTAGAGGGATCACGGTGAGAGGTCTGAGAATCCGTGACATCTTGAGTGCCAAGAGTGGGGTCAGGACATGGTTCTTTTACATGTGAAACATTCTCATGCATAGCAATAGGAAACAACAAATTTTTCTTGTCCAAGAACTCAGATTGCTACTCAGGAGTCATGGTGAGCATGAGACCATGTTCAAGAAGAGTAACATGATCTTTAAGCTCTTTGAGCAGCACAACGACTTTAGATTGAGAAGGATTGGTTTTAGAAGAGGATTTTTTGGGATGAATGGAAGGACCAGGAGTGAAACGAAGAGATTGTGTGGTGTTGGGAGTGATTGGTGTGTCATGACCATACTTAGAACAAGATTCAGAGGCTACCTCTTTTGTACACCAATGACCATAAAAAATCTTAGATTTTTTCTTTCAAAATAAAATTTTGTGAAAACAGAATTAGAAGAGTCCTTTGGACATACTCCTGTGATGGGAACTTTAAAATACTCAAGATTGGAGTTAAAAACTTCCCATAAGACAACTTTCTCCAAGTATTAGTACTTAATTTCAACAAGAACTTGCACATGACAAAACCAAAATCAATACGGATTTTTTCAACAAAACAGTAAAACAGATATAATTCCATCTTGTTTGCATCAATACGATGCCCATCAGTAGGAACCCAAAGATTTGAAATGATTGAGAAAGTGATCAAATCTTTGGGAGAAAGGTCCTCTAATTTAGCATCAGCAGGAGTTTGGAATGGAGATTAAAAATATGACATTAGTTTTTCAGCATTAAAATGATTGTTGGTTGTCGGATTTTCTTCATAGGAGAAAAAATTGGCAATTTTACTTCTACAATCATATTCAATAGAAGTTTTCAAAATCTCATTCACAACATCAAGATCAAATACAAGATCTACTCCATTAACACGCGATCTTATTTCATTGCGTACAATGCCTTTCCTAAGGTTAGCAAAAAACTGATAAAGCATTTCAGGATAGTAGACATTAGGCATTGTGATAATGTGAGACCATTTCTGAAAATCAAAAAGTTTAAGGATAGAATCGAGATCAATTTTACAGAACACAGAAGGATTGATTGATCTCTGAATGATGAAACTTTTTTGTGAAAACAAAGCAAACTTTTCCTTAGTTTCATCATCAATAAACTGAGGCAATAGAGGGGGTTGGAAAGAAACCTGAGAATCAGTTTGAGTAGTACGAGGTTCTTGGGTACTTGCTGAACCTTTTTTCTTCCTATTTGAAGTCCGCTTAGCAGTAATAGGTTGCTCTTCTTCATCCTTGAGAGTACGTTTGCATCCGGTGGTTGAAGATCCTCCCCAAATTCAAACCATTGTGATGTGTGTGTGTGTTTTAAGTACTGAGTGAGATGAGAAATGAGATGCTGAGAACTAAAGCTACTATTTTGATGAAAATATCATGATCAGTCTGCCCAGAAGGTGAGAAAGATCAGTTTTAGGGTTTTTGAAGAAATTTGGGATCGGAAAGAATTGTAATTGCTGATGTGAAATGATGACATAGCACGGTTTGCAAAAGGTTCATACACCAGTTTGTGATGTCAATTTAGGAATTTGTTTCAAGACAAAGTGTGAATTTGGATTTTTGTAATTTGAGTGGTTAGAAAGGTGCGTTCGAATAAATGAGGTTTGACTGATGGAAATGAGAGGAAATAACCTTGTAAGTTGTGACTGTTGGTGTGTCGGACGTCCGAACGAAGTGAAGCGTCTGACACATCTGTCCGATAGGATTTTCTGAAAAACAGCTTAGAACACTGTCGGACATTCATTCATCTGGCATCGGACATCCGATAGAATTTGACAAAAATTTTTAAGAGTTCTTTTCTAAAATTTCTAATTTCGATTGCAAATATATAAATTGATCTAGGGGCAAAACTTTTGTGAGGATATGAGCGATTTGATCTTTTGAACAAATATAATTTACACAAATCTCATCCTTTTGAACAAGATTACGAATGAAATGATGCTTTATGTCTATGTGTTTTGTCCTAAAATGTTGAATGGGATTTTTTGTCAAATTTATGGTACTTGTGTTATCACAGTAAATAGGCATATTATCACACATCAAACCAAAATAATTCAAGGTATGCTTCATCTATAATAATTGAGCACAACATGCACTAGCGGCAACATAGTCCACTTCGGTTGTAGATAAAGAAATAGCATTTTGTTTCTTACTAAACCAAGATACCAAGCAATTACCAAGAAAATGACATGAACCACTAGTGCTTTTTCTATCTATTCTACATCCACCAAAATCAGCATCCGTATATCCACATAAAGCGAATTCATGACATATAGGATACCAAAGACCCACATTCAAAGTTTCTTTCAAATATCAAAAAATTCTCTTAACGGCATTTAAATGAGATTCCTTAGGACAATATTGAAAATGAGCACACAAGCAAACGGCAAACATAATATCTGGTCTACTTGCGGTTAAATAAAGTAGACTTCCGATCATACCTCTATATTTCTTCTCATCAACACTTGTACCTTTTTCATCTTTGTCAAGTTTGGTAGATGTACACATTGGTGTGCCAACTTGCTTTGAGTCCTCCATTTCGAATCTTTTGAGGAGTTCTTTTGTATACTTTATTTGATTAATGAAGGTTCCTTCTTGAGTTTGAAGGACTTGAAGTCCGAGGAAGAAATTTAATTCTCCCATCAAACTCATTTCAAATTCATTTTGCATAATAGTAGAGAAATCCTTGCACAAACGTTCATTAGTAGCACCAAAAATAATATCATCAACATATATTTGCACAATAAGAAGATCATTCAATTTTTGTTTTGTAAAAAGAGTGGTGTCTACAATACCTCTTTTAAAACCATTTTCAATTAAAAATCCACTTAAATGCTCATACCAAGCTCTAGGAGCTTGTTTTAAACCATACAAGGCTTTTGAAAGTTTAAACACATGATTTGGAAATTTATCACTTTCAAAATAGGGAGGTTGATCCACATAAACCTCTTGATCAATAAAACCATTTAGAAAAGCACTTTTAACATCCATTTGATATAATTTAAAACCTTTGAAACAAGCAAATGCAAGAAACATTCTAATAGATTCTAATCTAGCTACGGGAGCAAATGTTTCATCAAAGTCTATACCTTTTTCTTGAGCATATCCCTTAACCACTAATCTAGCCTTATTTCTTACAATTTCACCTTTATCATTTAATTTGTTTCTAAATACCCATTTTGTACCTATAATAGGGTGATTTTGAGGCCTCTCAACTAAAGTCCAAACATTATTCCTCTCAAATTGATTTAATTCCTCTTGTATAGTTAGAATCCAATTTTTATCTTTCAAGGCATCCTTAATATTTTTAGGTTCAAAGTGTGACACTAAAGCAAAATTGTCAAGTAGTGGTTTTGATGATGAACGAGTTCTTACCTTTTCGGATGGATCACTAATAATTAACTTCTTGGGATGATTTTGAATGAACTTCTAAACTTTAAGAGGATCCTTTGGTAGATCATCATCCTTGTCTTCTTCTCCTAGCACATGATTTTCTTGTGAGCCATTTTCCTTTGAGTTTTCCTCCATTTCAACATTGTTTTCTTCTTGGAGTGTGAACTTCTCAAGTCCTTTTTGAATACCTACATCATCATCTATACAAGTGCTTTTGGAAGAATCACCGTTAGACTCATCAAATGTAATGTGTTTAGCTTCTTCAATCACAAGAGTTCTTCTATTACAAATTCTACATCCTCGTTTGTTTTCACAATAACCCAAGAAAATACCTTCATCGATTTTCTTATCAAATTTTTCAAGATGTTCCTTGATATTTAAAATGAAGCATTTGCACCCAAAAACTTTGAAGTAGCCAACAATTGGCTTTTTATCAAACATTAATTCATAAGAAGTTTTGTTCAAAATTGGTCTTAAGAGAACCCTATTCATTACATAACATGCTGTATTCACGGTTTCGGCTCAAAAATATTTTGGCAAATTGTGAGGGCCCCAAAATTTAGATTTTATTTTAAAAATACATAATATTATTTATATTATATTTATTTATTGAAATATGAGTGAATATATGTTTAAAGTGATTATTTTCCAATTTAGAGAATTTTATCTGAATTTATTGCGGTGTGGTGGTTTGGCTATTTTAGCGTTAAAATTGTTCCGACATGTGAATAGTGACTTGGACTTGAAACCGAGCATATGTAGTGATATTTTGGAAATATTATTATGGTGAGGTCGGGATGGAAGAGGAAACCAGTGTAAGTTAGAATACAGCTGTTGCGGCCACATAAAGTGGTCATGAGACAACTTTTCCATAAATTAAGGAGAACCACCTCCTTTGCCCCTTAAAGCCTTGTTTCTTGCATCCTTGCTTCCTCATTTTGCAGCTGCATTTTGGAGCCAAGAGAGAGGGGCGAGGAGGAGCTAGAGTGAGAGAGAGAGAGAATTCCAACTTTCCTTCTTCCATTTCTTCTTCTTCCTTGTTTGATTCTTCAGAGACACCATTAGCCATCATCTTCATCCCTTATTGCAGCGAAGGGAGAGAGAAGGGAAGTAAGGGCTGGCCCGATTCTTGGAGGAGAAAAGAGGTGAGTTTGAAGCTTGATTTTCCATTTTCTATCTTAAGCAACTTGAATCTATGAAACTTGATTGATGAGTTGTGGGCTTCATTTCTTTCCCTTCCAAGGCAGCCGAACCAAGGAGAGAGGAGAGAGAGTGTGATCCGAAAATCTTGAAGGAAAAAAATAAAGAGAAAAGTGAAGAAACAAAGCTTGATTGAGTGGTGTGTTGGTAGATCGTGAGCTTGGAGTTGAAAATCATCGTCAAAACTCAAAGATCTTGGGTAAAGATCGAAGCTTGAGGAGTTGCTAGGCTTGGGAGCACTCTTGGAAAGAGGAAACCCACGAGATCATCTTGGATCTTGTCAGATCTAGTCAGATCTGAAGGTATAAAGCTTGAACCTTGTAGATATAGCTTTATTAGTGTTAAATAGCTCAGATCCATGGTTGTTATTGATAAAATCATTTCATCTGAAAAGATGAAGTTGGGCTCTTGAAATCCCAACCTAGGTAGCATGGACTTGAGGTATTTAGGTATGGACTTGAGGACTTGTGGATTTGAATGTTATTTGTGAAATATATGAGGATATGGTTAGAAAAGTAGGGTTTTGTTGTTGAGAATTTTGAAGGAAAATAGATGTGATGGCGAACCATGCTTGGTAAATTTAATACTTGATTTGAAATTTGTGTTTGTTCTTGAAGAATTTTCTTCAGAGAAAATATGTGTTTTGTTCAATTGTGAGTGTATGTTTGAGTGGAGGGAATGTTTGAATTTTAAACGATGAAAAGTGAAGTTTTCCATGTATTTCGAATGAAAAGTGTCATTTGAATGAATTTGAGGGTTTTACCATATTTTGGTCAAATTCTATGGGTTTCGAATATAAGAGCTTGGTATGAAGTATTTTAAATTAATGTATAGTTTTGACTATGAGTAAGTGTCAAGATATTTTGAAAATAATGATTTTTGACGTTTGAGACATTACTATTTTAACTAGTGTAATCTTAGATATGGCCGAACCGGACTTAGTAGTAGTGAGGTTTGGTGCTTCTGAGTAGTTAAGTTAAGACTTGGAACATGAGATTTTGGGCTGGTATCTGATAGTTGAACTTTGGTTCAGGTGGTCAAGACTTTGTCGAGGGTGAACCAGCTAACGAAGTTTAGTCTTCTTCTTTGCTCACTCGTTTAAGTGGATCGAGGTGAGTGTTCAAACCCCCTTTTTAAATAGAAATCTTGCCATGGTTTGTAAATGAATGATTTGTAAAATAATTTGCTAGTATTTACCAAGAAATGATTTGTCACTATTTCTAAGTAAAATGCTTTTACCCGTGAAATAGCTTATAAAGGATTTGGGAGTGATTCAACTCCCCCTCAAATGAAATCTGGCAATAGTTTCCAAATGGATGATTTATTGAAAGGATTTACTATCATTTCCAAATGAAATGCTTTACAAGTGAAACCATTTATGAAGAGTTTATGGATGTTCAAATCCATTTTAAATGAAATGTTTCGCTACTACGTGAAAATGACTTGTGATATGATATACTCAACTTATACTTGCAAAGAAATAGAGTTTGTGAATATCTCCCATTATGTTACGCGGAATTACATACTTGTTTCTAGGCGAGTGTGTACTTTACCACACTCGACCTAACTGTTAATATACTGTTCAACTGTCTACACTTCCATTGTTTGTATATTACTTGTTTCCTGGATTGTTTTGTTGATAACTTGATTGTTTGATAGTGGTGTACCAAGGAGCATTTTACCCCTGTAGTCGATGTGTACCTTATCGCATCGTTCACTACTTGTAGGTCGATGTGTACTTTATCGTGTCGAGCTGGTCTCAAGACCCTTTTGCTAGAAAGCTATCTAAGACCACATTCTTGAGCGTCGATTGGGTCAAAAGCCTACTTGAGTGCGCCATTAGTGTGGCGGATAGGTTGGAAAGCTTTATCTTAAAACAAAAACTCCTTGGTCTTGGCATCATTACTTGCGCATGACCGTAGGCCATGTGTACTTACCATTGGCTGAACAAGGCCTTTTCCCCTTCGTTCGGCCTATTGGCGGAGCGGACGGTCGGTAGGTTGGTACTTAGGCAATGCACGGTATACTCGAGTATTACCCTGGAGGGATAAGGTGATAGTTATGCTTGAGGGGATTGATCGGAGTTATAAGGTGAAGTGGACTACTGAAATAGCTCAAGTGAGCAACGTATCCTTCCAATCTTGGATTTGATTGTGTCTTGAATTACAAGCATTTCTTGTATGTTATTGTTAAATTGAGTATTGATGGAATGATTGCTTGAAAACTCAATTGTTTTACAAAGTGACTGTTAACTCAAAGGTCCATGAATTTCTTGTTTTACTGAACATTCACTGAGCTCTAGCTCACCCCAAAAATGTTTTATTTTTTCCCCACAGGGCTCAAGACAAGGGATAGCGTGCGTCGAGATCCTTCTTAGTGTTTTGGGTTGAACTACCCTTGTATCATTGGTAATCGTGGGTGATTGGACTTTTACTGTACTTGGGTCTGTAAGATGGAATTGTGGTTGTACTCTAAGTACTTTGAATTGTAATTTGGGAATGCGAGTTGTAAGTTGAATTTAGTAATGTTATTATTTGTGATTTGAGCGGGAATTGGTTATTTATGTTCACTTTCAAAGTATTATTAGTTATTCGAGTGTGTGAATCCTGGCGAGAGCTAGGTTGACGGCCCACTAAACCCTTTGGTACGCCCTAGGGTGAGGTGGGGCTGTCACACAAATCATTTTCACTTAACATAGTTCTTGCAGCTTCACAAAGTGTTCTATTCTTTCTTTCAACAACACCATTTTGTTGGGGGATTTTTACTACTAAAAATTCATGAGTTATTCCATTGCGATCACTAAATTTTGGAAAGTCACAATACTTAAATTCCGAGCCATTGTCACTTCTAATTTTGACAATGCTTAAGCCAAGCAAATTTTGAACTTTTGCAAATAAGGAAACAAAATTTTTGAAAGTATCATCTTTATGAGCAAGAAAAAATGTCCAAGTATATCTAGAAAAATCATCAACAATTACAAGATAATATCTTTTACCGCCCAAACTAGCAATTTGTATAGGACCAAACAAATCAAGATGTAAAAACTCCAATGGTCTAGATGTAGAAACACACTTTTTAAGTTTAAAAGAGACTTTTGTTTGTTTCCCCAATTGACAAGCATCACAAATCTTATCTTTCTCAAATTTGATTTTAGGCAAGACTCTAACAAGTTCCTTTTTGAAAATTTCATTTAATACATCCATATTGAAATGACAAAGTCTTTTATGCCACAACCAAAGATCTTCATTTGAAATTTTGAGACATTTAAAGCTAGAAGAGTCGATTTTCTCAAGAATCACAACATAAATGTCGTTGAATCTTTTTTCTTTGAAAATGATATTAAACTTTGAATCAAGAACTAAACATTCATGCTTTTTGAATAAAATAAATAAATCTCTATCACATAGTTTGTGACGACCCACCTCTCTCTTGGGTGTCCCTAGAGTATCACGTGACATAGCCTAGCTCTCGCCAGGACTTATTCACTCAACAATCATATAACTTATTAACTAAAACTCCGAACACGATATAAAAGGAATAATATCTTACAATTCCATAACTTCAAATTACAAACTCAGAGTACATTAATCCTCCATCAATACATTCAAGTTCATATTACAAAAGCTTTCAATAACCATAATTCAAAGCTCTCAAAGCATTCAACATAAGCAACCCTAACTCTATGGGTTGGCTTCTCCACTTGGGTACTCATTTCCTACTAAGGAAAACAAATGGAAAAAGGGTGAGTTAAAAAGCTCGTGAGTTCCCAAAAACATGCAAGACACTTAGCACATAATACATTTCACTTCAAACATGAATTTAACAATAAACACATAAGAAAGCATTTAACATTCAAAGAAGGATACAGGGGCTCTCAGGAGCCAAATTCCACGAAGCTTGTCCACGAACTAGGTAGTTGACACTCGGGCCGTCAACTTTCACAAGTACAATCCATGTAGACCATCACTTATCCCTTACTCCGCCAAAACCCCCACCGGGTCCGACTCCAAACACTTAACACTTTATAACACTTTATAACACTTCACTTCACTTCACTTCACTTTGTTTGTACATCGTCCATTTCTCTTTTTTCCGGAAAAAGTCCAAATGCCAAGTCCTGAGTGCACTTCACTTCACTTTTGGAACCTTATGGTTCGTACCTTTCTATTCGGCCTTGGCCTAGCCTCCAGCTCGAATCGAAGGTCTCACTGATAGGTCTCAGGAATTCCCGACATTTCACAATTACACATAAGTCATTACGCTACACTTTTACAATCAATCATTTCAAAACGCTTTCACAATTATTTTCACTCAAATGGGGTAGGTGCGATAAAGTACACACCACTCCCATTGGAAGGTTCAAAAACCATGTTTCACATCGCATTCACTTCATTAAACATATTCACAATCATTTGCACGTAAACACGTAACAATCATGGAAACTTACCGAAATGGTAGGGCTCAGCTTCCACGTAAGGATCAAATTCAGTTGCTTGCACACTCCCTAAAACAATTTCAAAACAGTAGTTGAGATTCACTCCTTCACTTATTAACTAAAACATTTCACTTCATAGTTTCCAATCAATATTTTTCCCAAAATCCCTCAAGGAAAAACATTCATTTTACATGATTCAACGTTTCAAATGAATCTTTTGAAAATCACTATATCACTTCAAAGATGCCACGTCACCGATGTACTCACTAAGCACTATTTTCACACTTTCTTTAATAAGACACTTAGGTGAGACTTATCACCTCAAAATCACTTTTATCACAGAACTCAACACTTACTCTTTGACAATACTTTAATATAACTTTAAAACACTTCAAACCATATCTTATTTTCAAAATTCATAAGATTTGGTCACAATACTGTAAAACCCTCAAATTCCTTCAAATGACATTTTTCATTCAAAAGTTCACGAGACATTTCACTTTTCATCTTTTAAAATTCATACACTCATAATTGAACACAAAATGCATTTTCTTAGACAGAAATTCATTAAGAATAATCACAAAATCTCGAAATCAAACATGGAAATTACCAAGGTTTGGTTACATACATTTTCTATCAAAATTTCCAATAATAAAACCCTACTTTCTAATCATATCATGACAAATTTCACAAATATCATTCAAATCCCAATCGGTCCTCAAGTGCATACCTAGAGGCCACCTCAAGTCCGCTACCTAGGTTAGGAATTCAAGAGCCCAACTTCATCATTTCAAATATAGCCATTTTTACCAAAGTAAACCACAGATCTACGATATTTAACACCAGTAAAGCTACATCTAGTAGTTTTGAAGCTTATACCTTCAGATCTATCAAGATCTAGCAAGATCCAACGATCTGAGCTCCTTTTCAAGCAAGTTGCTTCCAAACTTAGAAACACCAAAGCCTCGATCTTGGTCAAGATCTTCGTTGCTTTTGATGATGATTTAACACCAAGCTCAAGAACAAGCACAAGATAACCCACAGCTTTCTTTCTCTTTCTTTCTCTCTCTCTCCAATTCAGATGTTCCCCTTTTCTTCTCCTTCACACCGCTGCCATGATGGAGGAATATCATCAAATCCTTCACCAAAGATCCAAACTTCAAGTGGCTAGATGAAGAAGAAATTGGATGTTCAAACCACAAGCTTTTCCTCTCTTTTCTTCCTCAAGAAAATCGGACCACTCCTCTCTCTCTCCCCTCTCTCACGGCTGCCAAGATGAAGAAGTTGATGGCCTTCAATGGTGTCTTGAAGAATCAAAACAAGAAGAAAGAAGAAATGGAAGAACTTGGAGCTTTTCTCTCTCTCTCTCTCTCTCTCTTCCTCACTCTCTCGGCACACACTCTCTCTATCTCTCAAGGTTGCAGCTGCAAATGGAGTCCAAAGGTGCAAGAAAGTCAAGGCTAAAAGGTGACAAAAAGTGCACTTTTCCTTATTTTAAGGAAAAGTGCTTTTGCACTTTATGTCATAGATCTGCTGAGGGTCCAACTTACTGTTTTAATCCATTCCAACACTGTCCAATCTTAATAATATTTTCATAATATCACTACATATGCTCGATTTCAACTTAAAGTCACTAATCACGCTCCGGTAGAAAATTAAACACTTAATTCGGCCAAAATCACACACCGGTAAATAATTCGTATAAAATTCTCTAAATTGAAAGATATTCACTTTAAACATGTATTCACTCATATTTCAATAAATAATCACAATATAAACAAATTTAGGCATTTTTTTTAAAAATAATTCTGAATTTTGAGACCCTCACATCCTTCCCCCCTTAAAAAAATTTTGTCCTCAAAATTTCTTACCTTTTTAGGTAAACAGCTCTGGATACTTCTTCTTCATCTCCTCCTCTAATTCCCAAGTCGCTTCTTCAATATCATGATTCCTTCATAAGACTTTAACCAAAGGGACCCTCTTGTTCCTCAAACCTTTCACTTCTTTATCGAGGATTTTCACAGGGCGCTCCTCGTAGGATAAGGACTCGTCCACTTCAATCTCCCCTAACGGTAACACATGGCTTGGGTCTGGATGATACTTCTTGAGTATGGAAACATGAAAGACGTTGTGAATCTTTGATATGCTAGGGGGTAAATCCAACTGGTAAGCCACTTTGCCAACTTGCTTGAAAATTTCAAATGGGCCTACATATCTTGGTTTCAACTTCTTCCCTTTCTTGGACACCACCTCCTTTCAAGGTTTAACTCTTAGAAATACTTTATCCCCACTTCAAACTCAAATCCTTTCTTCTATTATCAGTTGTAGCTCTTTTGCCGACTCTGTCACGAAGTCTCTCAGACTAACTTTACCTTTTCAAATGCTTCCTCGATCCAAGGAATGATGGTTGGATCAGAATTTTCTTTTCCCTACTGCGTCCCAATGAATAGGTGATCTACACCTTCTCCCATAAAGTGCTTCATAAGGGGGCCATCTGAATTGAAACATGATAAGCTTTGTTGTAGGCAAATTCAACTAGAGGCATGTGTTGACTCCAACTTCCTCCAAAATCCAATATACATAACCTCAACATATCTTCCAAAGTCTGAATTGTCCTCTCAGACTGTCCATCCATTTGAGGATGATAAGCAGTACTCAAATTAACCTTAGTCGCCAAATTTTCTTGCAACTTCTGCCGGAACAGACAGACAAATCTCGGAGCTCTATCGGAGACAATGCTCAAAGGTACACCATGTAATCTAACAATTTCATCCAAGTATAACCGAGCCAACTTCTCCAAAGGACATTTCATACTCACCGGTAGAAAATGAGCAGTCTTAGTAAGTCGATCCACTATCACCCAAAGAGCATCATCTCCTTTTTGGCTCCTAGGCAACCCAGTCATGAGATCCATAGTAATGTGATCCCATTTCCATTCAGGTATCTCTAAAGGTTGCAAAAGTCCCGAAGGTTTCTGGTGCTCAACTTTAACTTGTTGACACACGAGACAAGTTTGAACGAATCTTGCTATATCTCTTTTCAAACCGTCTCACCAATACATCCCTTTCAAATCTTGATACATCTTATTGCTCCCAGGGTGAATGGTGTACTTAGTTCGGTGTGCTTCTTCCAAAATTTCTTTTCTCAATCCTTCATTGTTGAAACAACCACCACGATCCAAAATTTCAGGACTCCATCAGCCCTACTTTAAAGTCGAGTTTCTCCTTTATTCCCTTTTCAACCCATTTTCTGCGTAGGATCTCCTTTTGGGCCTCTTTGATCGTTCTAATATTGGAGATTTCAACCATATATTCCCACACATGACCTTTTTCTTCTCCAAACAAGGATTTCACTTGCTAACCCTTTCCAACATTTCCCACTCCCTAACCATCAAGCCTGCCACTTGGGCCTTTCGACTTAGTGCATCCACTATCTTATTAGCCTTTCCAGGGTGATAATTTATGGTACAGTCATAATCCTCAAGAAATTCCACCCATTAGCCTCTCAAATTTAGTTCCTTTAGAGAACAAGTACTTAAGGCTCTTGTGATTAGTGAAAACCTCAAATGTTACCCCATATAAGTAGTGTCTCCATTTTTCGGTGCAAAGATGGTACTGACCAATTCCAAATCATGTGTTGGATAATTTTGCTCATGGGGTTTTAATTTCCTAGAGGCATAGGTAATAGCTCTCCCATTTTGCATCAAGAAGCACCTAATCCTTCTTTGAGGCATGCAGATAAACTACAAACCCATCCTTTCCATTTGGCAAGGTCAACACTGTTGTCAAGCGCTTCTTTAACTCTTGAAAACTAGCCTCACACTTTGGATTCCAAGCAAACTTAACATGCTTTTTGGTCAAATCCGTAAGTGGCCTGCTATCTTGAAAATCTGAATAAATCGGCCGGTAATACCACACAATCCCAAGAAACTTCTAACCTCGGTAGGGTTTCTCGGTTGTCTCCATTGAGTCACCGTCTCCACTTTTGAGGGTCCACAGCAATCCCGTCTTTAGAGATTTTATGCCCTAGAAAGGACACTTCTTCTAACCAAAACTCACACTTGTTGAACTTAGCATACAATTGATGTTCTCTTAGGGTTTGAAGCACTATCTTTAAGCACTGAGCATGATCTTCTCGAGTCTTTGAGTATACCAAGATGTCATCTATGAAAACAACCACAAACTGATCCAAGTAGGGTTTAAAGACCCGTTGCATTAAATCCATAAATGTCGCAGGAGCATTAGTCAACCCAAAGGGCATTACCACAAATTCAAAATGTCCGTTACCTCCGAGTTAAAGCAGTTTTGGTATCTTCCTTTCTAATCCTCAACTGGTAGTACCCTTGCCTAAGGTCCAATTTAGAAAAGACCACTGATCCTTGTAACTGATTAAACAATTCATCAATAACCGGTAAAGGATACTTATTCTTTATCGTCACATCATTGAGCCCTCGGTAATCAATGCGCAACCTCAAACTTCCATCCTTTTTCTTAACAAATAGCATGGGTGCTCCCCAAGGTGAGTCACTTTCCCTAATGAAACCCCACTCCAACAAATCTTGTAATTGAACTTTCAACTCCTTAAGCTCAGCTGGAGCCATTCGATACGGGGTTTTAGAAATTGGGGCTGTCCCCGGTAACAGATCAATCTTAAATTCCACCATCCGCTCAGGAGGAAGATTTTCTAGCTGTTCAGGAAAAACATCAGGGAAATCCTTTACAATCGGTACCTCTTCTAACTTTACCTTATCATTAGGAGGGTTTATCAAAAAGGCTAAATACCCTTGAGCCCCTTTACTTCACAATTTCCTCGCTTTAATCCCCGAAATAAGAGCAGATGACACTAACCTCCCTTTTACGTCTAATCTCAAGGTAGCCTCTCCAGGAATAGAAAATTCCACAGTCTTTGCCCTACAGTCCAATTTAGCATGGTAACGAGCTAGGCAATCCATTCCTATGATAACATCATACCCCTTTATGTCCAAGCTAATTAAATCCACCACTAGTTTCCTTTCTCCTACCCAAACATCACAATTCTTGTATACCCAACTCGTAATTAAACTTTGTTCTCCCGTGGGTGCCCTAACCTCCAAATCATAAGGTAATCTAGCAGGCTTTATATCTACTCCATTCAAAAAGAAAGGATTCACAAAAGAATGTGATGCACCAGGATCAATTAGAATCTTAACTAAGCGATGAAAAATGGGGATGGTACCTTCAACCACTTCAGTGGGGTCAGGAACTTGTTGTTGGTCAATTGCGTAGACCCTGGCTGGCACCCTTGGCCGGTTCCCCGCTACACTAGCTTGACTGGAATTGGGTTGATTAGTTGGCCGAGTCACACCTTCACCTTGGATCACTGGACATGCAGATAACTTATGCTCGGCATTTCCACACTTAAGACATGCCCCGCTCTTCTTCTAACAATTGTTCTCTGTGTGGTTTGGCTTTCCACAGAAGCCACAGGGTATATTAGGGGTAGAGGCCTGACTTCCTTGAGAAACTCCCCTTGATTGTCCTCTTCCACTTGCGGTTCCTCTTGACACCCGTTCTCTAGTGTATGCTCCCCTTGAATTTGATCCCCTTGACGATCCAGAGGGGTTTGTCCTACCCATTCCCCTTCCAAACTTAGAAGTTGGGGCACCCATGTCCATTGGGCCACGACTACTACTTGGTGCATTCCTTTTTCTTGCATTAAAGCTCCTCACTTGTGCCTTGGCCCCTTCAATCCTCTGGGCCCTTTCTATGGCTTCACTAAAGTTATTGACTTGGATAGCTGCTAAGATTTCTTGCAACTCTACATTCAATCCCTAAACAAATCTTCTTACTCTCCTCTGCTCAGTTGCCACCAACTCGGGGGCAAACCTCGACAGTTTAGTAAACTGTGCCTTATATTCCGCCACACTCAGCAACCCTTGCTTGCACCTAATAAAGTCGTCCTCCCTTTTCTCTTGCACTATTGGAGGAAGAAACTTAGCATTGAATTCTCTAGTAAAATTCACCCAAGTCCTAGGGGTGTTCTCTCTATCCCACTTAGCCCTTATCATGATCCACCATGAACGGGCAGCTCCCTCAAATTGAAATGTGGCAAAGGTTATTTGCCTTTCCTCGGTATAGTCCAAGGCAGTAAAGATATCTGAAATCCTCTCTAACCAACCCTCAGCAGCTTTAGGGTTAGGTTCACCACAGAATTTAGGGGGGTTGAACCTTTAAAATCGCTCAAGGGCTCTATCCTCACCAACCCCAAGGTTACCAGGATGTTGTTCAGGTCCAGGGCCTTGTTGCCCAGCCATACGATCTAAGATTTTAGTCATACGATTCATGGCTGTAGCCATTTGCTCTACAAAGTTAACTCCATCCCCTAGATTCTGATCGGCGGCTGACTCTCGGTCACCTCCAATATTTTGGAGTAGTCTAGTCCCTCGCCCCCGACCTCGGCCTCTCTTACCCTCCATAGCTCTCTAGAGGGCCATCAAATTATCATATACACAAGAAAGTAAATACACTATTAGAGCAATCACTTTGAAAGTAAACTCCTTGAGCATTCTCCAGATACAGTCCGTTAACTTTTGGCATGCAAGCTTTGGGGCCTTTGATGAGTCTTTGTTATGCAAATTATGCTTTTAGTCCCATTTGGTCAATTCCGATCATCGCATATTCCTTTCTTCCTCAGCTCTTTCTTCTCCGCAAAATCTATATCTTTCCTAAGGTATGTACTATAAAACTAGTTGGAATTTCTTGATATACACATTTATGTTACTCTGAGTCTTGACTTTGCTTTACCATACTCTCATCAGACTCTTCATTTTGTACAAAAGTATTTATGTTCAAAGGACTTCCGTACCTGAGTCTGAGTAACATAGGTCTACGTTAGTTCAAACAGCACACCATGGCAAGTTTCCAAATAAAAAATATTTGTAAAACTATTTTTTTGGTCTTTTAACTGCAAAACTCAAATATTTAACCCTAAAACAATTTTTTGAGGCTTTAAATGTAGTCGGCCTACAATTACAAGTTTTATTCAATTGAGTAGCTTGCAATTACATCAAGATGATCAGCAAAAAGAAGTAAATATATTGCACGCTAAGAGGATCATTGGCCTATTGATTCAACTTCAAAAAATTCAAAAAAAAAAAAAAGTATCTAGATCGAATAAGTATATTGGATCTAATTAGTGCCTTGTGTCCAAATTGAGAAATTTTATGGCTAAGATCTCAAATATTATACGGTCATTTATTAGGTTTTAGAGTAACAAATGATAAAGTGCCAATAACTAATTAGGTGTCGGTGTGGTTTTAGAAATATAGGGACCAAATAAAATGTGTTCAAGTAGTTCAGGAACTTCGGGCATCATGCCTCGGCTCATGCTTTTCTTTCAACCTAACTTCATTCCTCCAAAACGTATTGCAGGTCTCCCATCCATGGTTTTTCTTGTATGCTTTCCTATTTCTTGGGGCATACGGACAAGATTGCCTCGAATTTATATTAGCCCAAGGTACACTAGCAAGGTGGTGGAGTGAACAGAGGATTTGGCTCATTAGGGGGCTCACAAATAAATTTTTTGGAAGCCTTGAATACCTACTCAAAGTCATGGGCTTCACCACACGGGGATTCAATGTCACAAGCAAACTAGTAGATGATGAACAAAGCAAAAGATATGATCAAGGGATTTTTGAGTTTGGTGTTGCCTCACCTATTTTTGTGCCATTGGCAACAGCTGCAATCATCAATTTAGCTGCTTTGCTTCATGGTACCATGCAAATTTTGAAGGGAGAAAACTTTGATGATTCTTTTGTGCAGCTGTTTATTTCTGGTTTTGGTATGGTAAATTGCTTGCCAATTTATGAAGCCATGCTTCTGAGAACTGATAAAGGAAGGATGCCAATAAAGACTACAATCATTTCAATCTTTTCAGCATGGGCTCTTTATATATTGGCCTCTTTCATACTGAAGATTTGACATTAGTTCAAGTTCTATGGTTCCTTTGTGCCGTGCAGAAACCTTGTACTTTCTTTCATGTGTAATTCCAGCTGAATTTCTCCAGAAAGAATTTATACATTTTATTACCAAGAGTAGGCTGTTTCTAAATCAAGTTTTCTGTGGCATATTTGTGAAACAGAAATTTGTGAAATTATTTGAAGCCATTTCATGTTATAAGTGTCCTTTCCATTAGCTACATACATTTTTATCTTTTCTTCTGCGGACGATCAATTATCTACAAGTTCAAAAACTTGTAGTTGTAAACTGTAATATTAGTTATGTGTATAACCATACCTATAGGTGTGTTTGTCTACATATTTCTAAAATCAATTAAAATCTAGTTCAAATGAGTGCTTTTACTGATTGATATTACGAAATATCGGTTTTAAAGCAAAATCTATGAAAAAGAAACAAACATATTTTGTTGCTTCTTTTCGCATTTTCCTTAGCTTGATTTATCTCGATTTAAATTCCATATCCTGATTAATAATTTTAAGCTAAGGTTTGCAATGGCCTGTCAAATTATATGATACTGCCATAATGTAAACTGTTATTTACTAACTTTTTTTTTATATCATTTCTGATAATGACGTTTACTAACGATTAGATAAGTATATATGTCAATTATTTTCAAATTATTGAACAAAGTGATTTTATTAAAAATAAATGTCAAAGCCTTTGTCGAGAAATCACTAAGAAATCACTGAATTTGAAGCGGTGATTAGAACAGTTTCCACATCATCTCATTTCTTATAAGACGATTCACCACCACATCTTTTCTCTATGTAAAAAGCACACATCAATCCAGAGAACGAAGAGTCTTACAAGTTACAGCCATAGATTAACCTTAATATATATATATATATATATATATATATATTGTGTGTGTGTATGTGTGTGTGTATCTGTGTACATATATATATATATGTGTGTGTGTGTGTGTCTATATATATTTACCAAATTACTAATGCATGAAGTCTTTTTCAATTCCATGGTACATAGATAGCATGGCTACTTATAAGATTAATTTACACAAAATAAACTATTTGATAAATAGTTTATCATGATATTTTGGGTGGAAGGCTTGAGTCGAAACTAAAAGGCTACTCGTGGATTGTGAGTTGCGCCCACCACATCGGAGGGTTTGGACAAATTATCAGCATATGGTGAAATCCTAAGAAAGAGTGACAGTTCTGATCTGATATAGAACTACAACATAAATAGCTCTACGGGACCGTGGTTCAGATATCAAGTAATTAAGCTTCTTCCGCAAGAGGTACTTGAGTTACCTTTTCTATAGATTCAGTAAGAAAAATTAGCCATAGAAGATAAAAAATGAATCTCATCATTAAAACATCCCAATATGGCTTTAAATTCCTTGGACCATTGCATCTTAAGTGTTCCAATATCAAAAAGAAAAGACAAAGAAGAAGAGATAGGAGAAGAAGACCTGTGAAGTCTTCCTTGTACAGTAGGGATAAATTGTAGCTTCATATGTGGTGTAGAGTAACGATGTCAACCCACTTGAGTTGAATTTGAAGGTAATAATGGGTTCTCTCAAAACAATCCCCATATTCTTTTTGGTCCTACCTTTATCATCATTTTCGAAAACTTGTAAAAGCATTTACCGTTGATCAAAGTCGTGATAACCTAGTCAATCACAGAACGATTGGAAGATATTACTAGAGGACGAGAAGGGAAAAAGAGGCAATTGAAGAATAGGATTGGCAATGAGTATGATGGGGTGGAGGAGCAAAACTTGGACACGTATAAAACTAGGGAGGGCCAATTTTGACTTCAAACATATTGCCAGGTGGCAAAAACTAATTTTTCTAAGGATCCACTTGAAAAGAAATAATGTTTCAATAAGTTACTTGATATTCGAATTGATTTAGATTTGGCAAGAGTTTGTTCGAACTTGGTTTTACCAATTAGTTAAAATAAATTTAAGTAACATTTTGTGTTTAGTAAATTATCAAACTCAACTCGAACTTGACTCTATCAAGATAAATGAAATTTACATATAAAAAAGTTTAATTTACTCAAACTCGACTTGAGTTTGATTCAATAAAAGTTTGCTTAAGTTCAATTTCATAAATAAACAAGCCAATGTTGAGCACCATTTGAAATTCTTTAGAAATAATAAAACAAACGTGAACATTACAATATTTGTCCATTTGATTGACCTCACTTATTTCCCTAATTTCAATGTCAAGAAACAAGAATTTCAAAGTTTTAGGGTTGATCAACCCATCGGCCACGCCGTTCCCCACGTTGGTGCATCGTGATAAGAAAGAGGCGGGGCAGTACATCTTTATACCTTAAAGACTGGAATAAGTCCTCATCTTGATGTAAAATTCCTTTGGAGTTTGGACCTTTGCCAAGAGGGGCACAACCGCAGAATTTTGATTGAAAACAAGCACACTGCCGTATCCCAAAAGTATTTTTACTTGATCGTTATCTAACAGTATTGTCTTTTTTTTTTCCTAACAGTATTATCATAAAATTGTTGATATTGTTGTGCGTCCTTGGCTTTAGATAATGACTTATTGATGTGGTTAATATGAATGATCAAATGTATGTAACAGTTTTCTTTATTTTGATCAATAGATCAATATGGATAAAAATCAAATCAAATCAATCAGAAAATGTGAAATCATTCAATTTGCAAGGTTTATAGTGACAAATTTATGGAAGCTTGTACAAATGCCGGAACTTGATCAATTTTTCTTTTTGTTTTTGTTTTTTCTACGTGTGACTAAATCAAATCTTGTGACTAATATAACAAATTTAAACATTAGGATGTTCCATTAATTAGACTCATTTACCCCCTAATTTCAATGTCAAGAAATAAGAATTTTAAAATCTTAGCGGTTGGTCAATGGTCACCCCACCCTCCACTCCGTTCCCCACGTTAGCGTATATCTATGATCAGAAAGAGACGAGGCAAAACATCCTCATACCATAAAGACCGGGATAGGTTCTCATCTTGATTTAAAAAGTCCTTTGTACCTTTGCCAACAAGGGCACAGCCTCAAATTTGATTGCAAAGGCAACTGCCGTATCCCAGAATAATGTTCAGCTGATCCTTATGTAATATATTATCATAACCTTATTGATGTTGCTGTGCTTCCTTGGCTTATATAGTAGTTTATTGATTTGGTTATATTCTTGAGTTACCTAAAATGTATACATATGTTGTCCTTATTTTGATCAAAAGATTAATATGGATAAAAATCGATTTTCTTTTTTTTGGGGATAGAAAAAGCCTGTAATATTCATGAACTGATGAGTTTATATAAAGAGCGGACAGTACAAAACGTGGGGGAGAATCCACCCAGATGATAGAATCATCACGGGCAGCAGTGTTAATGCACCTATGCCTCCGATCAGCTTTCCTACTGGAAATGTTTTGCAGCGCATTTGTTAAATCAGCAATTAAAACTTCTGTGTCTTGGACATTCTTCAATATTTTGGTTGAGTTCTTAACTGCAATATAAAATTCTAGAATTCGTTCAAATATCATTAGTCCTAAACTTTCACGTCAGAATTTAATGTAACACTTCTCTTAAATCTGGCCAAATTATCCTCACTTCTAAGAAACATTTGCAGCCCTTTAACTAACAGAAAAAAAAAAAGGTTACATTGACCTGAAGGCAGACAATACTTGAAGTTAAACAGACAAACATAGAAGTTCTAATACTGACACCAGCCAAATTATTCGATTTCTGAAATACTAGACCAACTAAATTTGCCTACAGAATTGGTAAAAAAATTAGCTTTCGGCAATTTCTAACTTCCCGTTCATTTCACGAAAATATACTGTCAAGTAACTTTGCACAATCCATGTCAAGAAAATATAGAACTGTAACATAATTTGCTCAGCCAATAGGCTCATCGTCGTTGAGGAATCACGTGATAAGTGCTCCTTCTCCAAGAGGTATTTGAGTCACCTTTTGCCGTAGATTCAGCAGGAAAAATTAGTGATAGAAAATAAAAAAAAAGGATCAATCTCATGGTAGATTTTTCATTGCTTTGAATTTCTTGGCCCATTGGAATAGACATCTTATATGTATCAATCTCAAAATTAAATGAAAACAAAGAGGGTGGGGACACAGCAAGAAGACCTTTCCATGTACAATTAGGATAAATACTAGCTTCATTTATGGTACAGAGTAACAAGGGTCCGTTTGGATTTGCTGTTTTTGGACCTGTTTTTGAAAAACTGTATTTCAGGTCCCAAATATTACAGTAATACATTAACAAAAAACAATCCCAAAAACACCAATTCAAACAAATATTTCAAAAACAACTTATACATACAAAAATAAAAAAATTATCCATTCTTCTTCCACCCTAACTCATCACCACCACCATCCAACCCACCACCACTCCTCCCATTTTCCTCTCTCTCTCTCCCTCCCCTTCTCTCTTTCTCCCCTTCTCTCTTTCACCCCTCCCCTCCTCCCCTCCCTTCCTACTTCATGACCCTCCTCCCCCTTCCAATAAATTAAAATTTATTTGGGATAATTTTTTGTCTTTTTAAAATTAAAAATTTATTTAAAAAAATTTTTTGGGGCATTTTTAAAATTAAAAATTTATTTAGGATAATTTTTTGGGGCATTCTCAAAATTAAAAATTTATTTGAGGTAATTTTTGGAAAATTTTTAAAATTAAAAATTTACTTAGGGTAATTTTTGGGGCATTTTTAAAATTATAAATTTATTTGGGGTACCCTTTTAGGGTTTTTTAAAATTACTAATTTATTTAGGGTATTTTTAAAATTAAAAATTTATTTGGGGTATTTTTAAAATTATAATTTTTTTAGGATAATTTTTTGAGGTATTTTTAAAATTAAAAATTTATTTGGGTAATTTTTAGGCCATTTTTAAAATTAAAAATGGCTACTCAACTATTTACACTAAATAAACTATTTGATAAATAGTTTATTATGATATTTTGGGTGGGAGGCTTGAGTCCAAAGTAAAAGGTTACTTGTGAATTCCCACAAAATCGGATGGTATGGACGAATTATCACCGTTTGATTGTGATTCAGATGTCAAGTAATTAGTGCTCCTTTTACAAGAGGCACTCGAGTTACCTTTCTCTATAGATTCCGCAAGAAAAATTAGCCATAGAAGATAAAAATGGCGAATCTCATCATTAAAACATTCCAATATTGCTTTAAATTCCTTGCACTATTGCATCTTAAATGTTCTAATATCAAAAAGAAAAGACAAAGAAAAAGGGACAGAAGAAAAAGACTTATGAGGTCTTCCTTGTATAGTAGGGATAAATTGTAGCTTCATATGTGGTACAGAGCAACGACGTCAACCCACTTGAGTTGAACTTGAAGGTAATAAAGGGTTCTTTCAAACCAATCCCCATATTCCTTTTGGTCCTACTTTTACCATCATTTTCGAGGACTTGTAAAAGCATTTACCGTTGAACAAGGTTGTGATAACCAAGTCAATCACAGAACGTTTGGAAGATATTACTAGAGGACGAGAAGGGAAAAAGAGGCAATTGAAGAATAGGATTGGCAATGAGTATGATGGGGTGGAGGAGCAAAACTTGGACACGTATAAAACTCGGGAGGGCCAATTTTGACTTCAAACATATTGCCAGGTGGCAAAAACTAATTTTTCTAAGGATCCACTTGAAAAGAAATAATGTTCCAACAAGTTACTTGATATTCAAATCGACTTGGATTTGGTAAGAGTTTGTTTGAACTTAGTTTTACCAATAGTGTTTCAATAAATTACTTGATACTCGAATTGACTTGGATATGGTAAGAGTTTGTTTGAACTTAGTTTTACCAATTAGTCAAACCAAATTTAAGTAACATTTTGTGTTTAGTAAATTATCAAACTCAACTCGAACTTGACTCTATCAAGATAAATGAAATTTACATATAAAAAAGTTTAATTTACTCAAACTCAACTTGAGTTTGATTCAATAAAAGTTCGTTTAAGTTTAAATTCATAAATAAACAAGCCAATATTGAGCACTATTTAAAATTCTTTAGAAATAATAAAACAAACTTGAACATTACAATATTTGTTCACTTTGATTGACCTTATTTATTTCCCTAATTTCAACGTCAAGAAACAATAATTTCAAAATCTTAGGGGTTGATCGACCCACCGGCCACCCCGTTCCCCACGTTGGTGCATCGTGATAAGGAAAGAGACGGGACAGTACATCTTTATACCTTACAGACTGGGATGATGGGTCCTCATCTTGACGTAAAAGTCCTTTGAAAACAAGCACACTGCCGTGTCTAACAAGTCTTATCATAAACTTGTTGATGTTGTTGTGCGTCCTTGGCTTTATATAATAAATTATTGATGTGGTTAATATGAATTATCAAATGTATGTAATAATTTTCTTTATTTTGATCAATAGATCAATATGGATAAAAGTCAAATCAATCAGAAAATGTGAAATCATTCAATTTGCAAGTTTTACAGTGACAAAATTACGGAAGCTTGTACAAATAACGGAACTTGATCAATTCTTCTTTTTCTTTTTGTTTTTTCTACGGGTGACTAAATCAAATCTTGTGACTAAAGTTGAGATCTAAGTGTTGGAATGTATGCCCTAAAACAATTGTATTGTTTAAATACATTCCTAATTAAAGTTTTGTATTTTATGAACTTCCAATTTTATCTTTTAATATTTGATATAATCAAAAGTCCTTAGAATATTTATTAATGTGATGATAGTCACAAGAGTTGCTGACTATGAGATATCAATCACGTTTATAATAAATATTCTTAAATGTCCCTAGTCATAGTATTAATGAGACGGACATCATTAATACCAATGGGCAAGTACAAGATTAGTCCCTACTTAATATAAGTAGTGGTTGTTCTCATCAACCATGGTATAGGGATACCTAGGCTAATGTGTAGATGAATTGTAGAAGTACTAATTTATTGGGTGATCCACACGAGATCCCATTAGGATATCTAGTGCCAATGGTTGAATCTCTTATGGAAAATTGTAAGTGATCTGGACTTGAGATCACCATAGGTATCTTGAGGTGTGAATCACTACCTTTTGATTCTACATTTCTTGTTACTCACCGGAGTGACTTAAAGAATAGAAGTGGGGGTAGTGTGAAGCATGGAAAGATAGTGAGTGATCAAGAGGATTCACCACTCGATAGTGGGAGCTGATATCGGTAAAGGCCACTAGTTGGAATGTAACCTTAGTTTATCATTAGATTAATTGAAGAGTGTCTTCAAGTTAATCTAATCTAAGGTTAATTAGGGAACTAGAAGTAGTAGTCATTAAGGGAATTGGCACTTGTTCCTTATTCGACTAGTTGGATATCAATGGTGAAAGGATAATAATTACGGTAATTTTCCATGGAAAGGTTAGGTGAATTAGGGTGATCAATTCGAATACAGGGTGGTTGTGATGTGTTGCTAGACACGCTCACAATTTATAATTATGAATAATTATTGTAATTAATGATAAAATAAAGGTGTTTATTTTATCTAATTCTTTAAGAATTATAATTCATAATTATTACCAGTGTATTTGGGACCTATTGGATCACACGCATAGAGATTGGGTTCTGGATTAAATTGTGTGTCCAAGTAGGGACTTGGAAATAAATACTTCTGGGGTTTAATTATAAAGATAAATAAATCCTGGGGTCATCTGACAGATAGGATAAAGTGGTTATCCCTTATCTGTCAAATAACAGAAGGGGATAGGGAAACCATCAGATGTTACGGTGGTTTGATTTTGAATCAAACCACGACCCAATCCCATGCTTTCTCTCTCTCTCTCTCTCTCTCTATTGGTAGTATGGATACTACGATGGGAGAGTGAGAGGCACTCGATAGTCGAAAATAGAGAGAGAGTTCTCGTAAAAAATGAGAGAGAAACCTGAAAGTCGAGAACTTGAGTGAGAGAAAAGGCTAGCACCTCTTTCTCCATTCTCACACACAGATCGTAGAGACGATCAGGAGAATCCAGGAGCACTCTCGCGTGGACATCAGAGTGAAGCGGACATGGACTGCTTTCGGGATTCTCAGCCTTCTTAGACGAGTCAGAGGCTTCATCTGCGGATTAAGGTAATCCTTCAACCCCCTTGAGAAGTCATACGTAGAACTAGAGTGAATCCTGGTGGGAGACTGGGGTAAATTTTTTTAATTTCCGCTGTGCTTGCTACCCCAGTTCCTAACACTTAGGAATTTGAAATTCTAAACTAAAATGCCACTAAAAAAAAATTAGACAAATACAATGCAAAATCCTGTACCTGCACTTATTATTCAAAGTTTTTCAGAAGTATAATTGAAAATTAAGTACAAAAAAAAAAGTTCAGCAAAATTACACGCATAATTTCATACGTGAATAGTGCCAACAATACTTTGTCTTGGTTAGGGCATTCTTCGCTTTTTCTATTTTGGTTGAGATTTTACCTGCAGTGTGAAATTCTAGAATCCGTCAATATAATTAGTCCTAAATTTTCACGTCAGTATTTAATCGAATGTTTCTCCTAACTCTGGACAATAATTTTTTTTTTTTTAAATTCTGGCCAAATTATCCTCCTCTCCAGGGAACATTTGCAGCCCAATAAGTAGCAGGAAAAATAAAAGGCAATATTAACCTGAAGGCAGAACGTTTGATGTACACGATGTCGGTTAACAACAAATCACATTGAGCCAACTTGAGTATTAATGGATGTATGATACCATTGATCAAGTTCCTAATAATGTTTCACTCCAGAAAATACAACTACGTACTACATTGAGCCAACTTAAGTATTGATTGTAGCCTGGACTAGAGGCTGGTTTATTAGTTCAGAAGCTCAACATTGACGGCCTGACATGGTTTTATCAGTTCTTTTCAGCTTATATACTAAATTCAACGGAGAGGTATAGCTAGGAGTGAGTGGCTTTTTGAAATCAATTATAAACCAACTGAATAACGAACCAAATAGAAGATTGAGTTGGTTGAAAATATTTGTATTCCTTTAAGAAAAAAGAAAAAAGAGAAAAGGAAACAAAGCAATTTGATAACGATCAACTGATTTGTAGACCAACCAAAAAGTAGCCTTGGTTTTGTTGTCAATTTGAAATACTAACAATATTACTCATTTTTCGGCCATCACATCCGGAAAAAAAAAAAAAAATCCTTACAATTACAAGCTCACATTCTTGGAATATTGAACTAGTTACTAGCTAGCTAAGCAAATACATGGAGTTCATATTACATGATGACTAATCCGGCTCTTTTTTTGTATTTCACAGTACAAAAGTATGCATATTATGACAGTGGTGAGCCTGTTTAAGCCTTCATGAGTAATCATGAACTGGGTAGAAGCTGGATTTATTAAGTTCTGAGGCTCAGCATCGACAGCCTGACCAGGATGTCCACCAGAGAGTCATCGATCATACCCTCCAGGATCCGGTCCTCCTGGAGGATGCCCATACGCGGCTGCATTGAGGATATTAGAGCACGCACCTTCATTAGTGTCATCTAGGAATGATCTTGTCAAATAAACTCATATGTGGTCATATTTATACGATTTGAAATTCTAGATTTTGGACTAATGTGTTGGATTCTTTTTTTTTGTTTTTGGTTTTTGTTTTAAAGAATACCAAATCGATAATATTACATTCAGGTTGAAAATTTGTCTTTTAACGTGTAAGTCAAAATATAGAGAGTTTTTTAGATGTCTCTAAAATTGTTTAAACACTGCGTATTAATAGGTATCTTAATCCTAACCAGAATTAATCAGTAACAATCACAACTCAAGTCCCACGCCAGTAAAGGCTTGAACACTCAATTTTTGAAATGAAAATCTCATGCAAGGTGTATTTAAACATTAAAGTAGGCCTTAGCATTGTTTCTTATGTATACTCCAAAGCTTGACATGTACAGATAAATTTAGTACACAATTACAACTGTGAAATTTTTTGTGGTGCTAAATTATTAGGTTAATATGTATCAGACATAAACTTAAGAGAAGTCAGGAGCAAAGAAAAACAATTTGAGGGACATTGGATAAGAGAATATATAAATGTCTTACTATTACTATAATCGTTAACTGACGTGGAAGTCTCAGCCAACTCCCTAGCAGCCACCTGTGAGGTGATAATTAGAACTATAGCCAACGAGATGCAAAAGAAAATAAGTGTCTTGGAACCCATTTTTGCTCAAGGAAAATAAAATTTATGTACTGAAAACTGATTTTGGGAAGGATGAGAAATCTGGATCTCTATTTGTTACGATCCAGTCCCCTATAATTAATTACAAGAAATTAATTTGACAACCCACAGAAAATGATAACGTACAGTATAATAAAATAAGGAGAAAAATAATAAAAGATATTATTAGTAAGGTTCGGTCAGCTAGGCCTGCGTCCACAGGAGGAGGTGAACAAATCCGCTATAGTGAAACAGAATACAAAACATAGGACAAAATTCATAAAACTCCAAAAGAGACAATACAAGAAAGTACTTAAAATAATACAAAAGCGAAGATTTCCCTAATAAGTAATAAGCTCTCCTCTTTTGGGGGTTGTGGTGGTGCTACAATGCCTCTCTATTTATAGCCAATCAATGCCAGCAGCAGTTTGACAGCAATGTGCATTGCCGTAGAAATATGGCTTGTAACGTTTTCATATCAGTAGTTGGTCTAAAGAACATATCTAGGACGGAACTGAAAGGAAAAAATGGGTTTGTAATTCCAAGACTTTGACAAGTAACCATGCAAATCGACTGTGTCGGATGAATTAGTCATATTCACAGCATTAAATGCTAACAAATCTCCACCATTAACTTTGCATCCGATACATGAAAATGAAAATATAGTAGACTATTAGACTTGATCCTCAGGGTTATGCAGTATTTGTATAAGCATCCAACATGTCTCGCCATGTGCTGCCGCCGTTAAGGTTGTCTGAAAACAGAGACGCGGCAGCCACCATGTGCTGCCGCCCCTGTTGGGACTGCAGAAAATGGAGAACAAGCCCAGAGAAAATATGAAACCCCAACGTGAGTGCGAAGTTGTGTGGCTATGATGTAATGGTGTGAAACAGCAAAAAAATAAATTCCAAAAAAATAAATTAACTTAAACTTATATGTATATCTGATGGGGTAAAGAAAATGTCAAGAAAGAAGCGATAAAATATAGTAAAATAGGGAAAACAAGACATGATATTGCTGTATCCACCAAATTTTTATTATTTTTTGTTGAATTAATTTGTATTTAAGTTCAAATGTTGAGTTTGAATTTATCTTATTTTCCTTCATGATCATGAAGGCATATATGACATTCATGGTGGTTTGAACGGAAAGGGGAAAAAAAAAAAAAGAGAGAGAGAGAAAGGACATTTTTTAATATTATCTGCCCGCTATTAATTAAACATGACACAAGGTACAAAACCGAAGCTCTAATACAAGTTCAAAAAATTGTAACTGTAAACTGAAAAATTAGTTATGATTATAACCATACATATAGGTGTATTTGCCTATATGTTTCTAAAATAATTAGGTTTGCATTATGAAAATCTCGTTAGAGTGAGTACCTTCTAAATAATTGGTTTTGAAGCAAAGTATATTGAAAAGAAGCCAACATATTTTGTTGGTTCTTTGCACATTCCCCTCAGTTTTATTTGTTATTCTCGAGAGAAATTGTTGAAATTTTAATATAGTGCATGGCAGTATCATCTGATATGACTGGTGGTTGCAATACATCTTAAGAAGTTACTGCAAAATTCTTAGTATACATGTCAATTATTTTCAAAATATTGAGTAAAGTGATCTTATTAGAAGTTGGTGGGTGTCAAACCGCCAAAAATAAAGTGAAAATAAATAGCCTAATTGCCAACAAAAACAATCTCAAATTAATTCTAGTACTGGAGCAGGGGACTCCGGATGTGCAATGGGTTACTTGCTTCACCCTGATTCCAATAAAGAGTATGCTGAGCCCGATATACCATAATTTATTCAAGAAAATTAGATTAATTTGTAAACAGGGCAAGTAGGGTCGTCTCTTCAGGAAACTAGTAGATTAATCACATAGAGAATTTGGGATTTTTTTTGGAGAGGATAGCAAATAATTAAAAAGGTAGAAATGCTAAAATTCTAATTAAGCAAGAACACAGGAATTAAATAACACAAGAAACAATTAATTAACATAACCTAATCAAGAAATTAATCTCGGCACCGGTGCACACAACTGATCATAGATATTTAAAAAAATTCATACGTTCACAAATAAATTGGTTATAGTAGTCTGGCGACGCGCCGAATCACCAATCTCTCCTTAATTATACAGTAGTTTAGAGACGCTCATAAATTACCCTCTTGTAAACTAGACAACCCTAGAAACGCTCATAGGATTTAATGTAGTCACAGCTTTAGGAATTAGAGAGACCCAATTCTAGTTGACAAACACACATGCGGGTTTATTCAAACTAGATTAATTATTCCCACGACACATATTAGACCGCTTGCGAGACGGTGAAATTGTCTCATTTGTCACACCTCATCATTGCCATGCAATCCATGAATTTCTTGTAATCCGAATGAAAGTCAAAGCAATTAGCATTTAAAGGGAAATCGCCAATTGTGTAAAGCAAATTACTGGAAAAGAAAGAAAAACAAACAAGCAACTACTAGGCTATGCTGTTCTAAGTGGTACCGGAAAAGTCAAAAAACGAAAGACCCACTACTCAAAGTACTAGCGATGCCCTCCGAAAGAAAGAAAATCCTATACATTGGTCTGTAATTGTCGGGCCCGCAAGGAAAACAAGAGTTCCTAGTCTAATACGCTTCTGGACTAGGGGTGTAAATTTTTCAAACTACTTGACTTGAGAAATCAAATAGCTCGATTTTGAGGTCGGTCGGAATCGAGTTCGAGTTATTTGATATTAAAATCGAGTCGAGCTCGAGTTTTGGAATTGCCTTATTCGAGTACTCGTCGAGTTACTTGGTTCGACGAAAATTAATTTAAAAATTAATATATTATATTTATTAATTTACCATTTTAGCCTTGTTAATTAAAAATATTACCGTGCATTTCGAGTTCTCGAGCTCGATCTCGAGTACTCGAGATCGACGAGCCCAATCGAGCTCGACTCGTCGAGCTCGAGCTTTGATTAATAATTCGAGCTTGGCTCGATCGAGCTCGAGCTCTGTTGACTTGAGTCGAGCTCGAGCTCGAGTATCTTAATACTCGAGCTCGACTCGACTCGATTTCAGCCCTATTCTGGACTCCTCCCAAAGCAAGGAAATAGCTTCTGACTTCTCTCCAGCGTCCCACCGCCTCCATGTGCCTTCCCTATTTGTAAAGGATATCTTTTCACTTTTTCTCCAAGGAAAATGCCTCCCAATTGGACAAGTCTTCCAATTACTCTAGCAAATGTATCGGCAGGTGACCAGAATTTCAGCTTCCGGACTATTGTCTTTTCTGTTCTACTCCACATTCTCTGGCACAGGCACGCCTTGGAGTTAAAAATCTTCTAAAAATCGCACTTAAACACCACTTTCAACACCAATGGCCTAGCAAGTATTGCACATTAAATGGTCGAAATTAAGTCCAAATATCCACAATTAACATGTACAATTATCTCCCTATCAGAAGTATATGTCAAAGCCTGCCTGTGTCAAAAAAATCACCAAGAAGTTAATGAATTTGAAGTGGTAATACGAAGATTTACCATATCATCTCATTTCTTACAATAAGATTCACTAGCACATCTTTTCCCTATGTGACAAGCACAAATCAATCCGAAGAACAGCGAGTCTCACATCCACTAATTCGTACAGCCAATCTGGTCTTGGATTCACATTTCAAAACACGAGCTGGAAAACATTGCAATTCCAGCCGCCGGATCCTCAAGAATCACACCATCATTTGGTTAATGTCTTTATTAATCGAGTTGGAGCTTGGGTACACACTGTGAACACAATATTAGGATCACACCTTCTTTCTATGCAGACTAGGGGTTGGTATTTTTGACAAACTAGGGGGCCAAGCATGGATAAATGGACCCCTGAATGTAACAACGAAATTACATTGGATGTACATACACTTTCTACTCATTATCTCTTCTAATTAAAGTTGATTGAGAAAGGTCTGAGCCTATAGAGAATTCTGTAAGCCATTCTTAATGAATTATTTGGAGATGGAAATTCATTTGTAAAAATAATTAAACCATAAGTGTTTGGTAGCCCATTTGAAAAGATTTTGCTACAAAATACGTTCTCTAGGAGTCATCCAATAGTCATTTGTCTAGATTCTTAAACCTGAATTATATGTTAAAATCAATAAAAGAAGAAAGCTTTCGTTAACAAAATATTTAATATTGATTATTGTTGGTGGCTTAGAATTTACTTCATTTTGCTAAGGTTGCTATGACTTCGGCCTTGGTACTTGGATAATTTAGAAGCAGTCCAAGTCATCTTTAAGGTCGCCAATATTGACCGCAAACAACCTGATGAATTAACCTCACTTTCAAAAATCCGGTCTTTCTTGAGGACCCCAAAATTTTCCTCTGACTCTAATTACTGCCCCAAAGTCATTTCATTGAAGTTTCTAACATTAAGCTGTTGACGTCAAACTCAAGAAAAGGAAGAAGAAGGGAAGGCAAGAAGCCCAAGTCGATTGTACATTTAAACTCATGCCAAGAATTTGGTCTATATGTATCGCATAAATGACTTGCGGAGTAAATTATAAGTACAAAAGTTGCATTAATTAGAGTTTATATGAAATTAATCTTAATTAAGTAGATATCACAAAATGTGATGATGTAAAAGGAAACCAGTGCTAAGTCCTTAATTGTATACATTATTTGTGGATATTTCCCCCTAATTACGGCCTAAATATGGTATTAATTTCTTTATTCTACTCATGTTTGGGTTTGGTATTGATTTTAGGTCGTTGTAATCGTTTGGAGGTTAAAAGTGCAAGTTTTGTTAAATTCCAGAAAAATTTCCAGAAGACCTTCAAGGTTAAGGCGCTGGCACGCTATATTGGGTTGTGAAGAAGAAATTCTGTGAAGACATCCTACGCCTGACAATTCCTATCATTGATGGAAGATTTTATTTATTTTCAGTAATTGGTCAAAAACCCTTCTTTTCAGGAAAGTTGTAATTGGTTTCCTTATTTTACTTTATTATTTCTTTTTAGCAAGTTAGACTCCAATTAGGACTGAGATTCCTAGTTAAATAGGGAAGCTTAGGTTTTTCTTTATTTAAAAAAAAAGCCAAGCCGTCACTTGGAGGGGGGAACTCCACGCAATAGCTAGAAAACAAAACTTCATCGTAGTTCTTTTTCCCTTGTTGCCTTTTGATTGGTCACGGGAACATCCAAGAAGAAAAAGGCATTTTTGGTTGCCGACTTGACTTTCTCGTTGATCTGGAAGCTTAGTATTTCAGATCCTTATTTCGTCTCTTTTTGGTTATGTTTATTATTGAAAATTCCTCAAACATCTCTTGGATGTAATTCTCCATGAGGAGCGGCTAAATTCCTCATCTACTCAAAGGGCGATTCGAAGGCGCGGTCCACATCATTTGTGAGATCTAATCGAGTTTTTATTATTTTTTTTTAATTTTGTTACTATTCGTACGTTTCCTGAATTAATTGTTTGAAGGTTATTTTGTTAATTGAATGTCAACGGCCGGATATTTAATTTAACCTAATAGCCTATTGTCAAATTAACTGAATTGAATATGTAATCGTTCATTTAGTTAATAATTAGTGACAACTACCATAATTGGTTTTATGTTGGGGAAACGTATGATCTAGTTTAAATGAACCCTCTTAGCGTGTTCATTGGTTAGGGTTGGGTTTTTCTAACTTTTAATGCAATTGGATAATTAAATTCCTATGGTCATACCTAGGGTTGTTATCTGGTTAGAGAAGCAGTCAATGGTCGTACCTTGGCTGTCGAAAAAGTAAGGAAAAGCTGGCTGTCAGAGCTTGTTGATGGCTATAACTAACCTAGTGACAGTTGAATGAAATATTTTTGCATCGATGATCATTTGATTGGACTGTGCCTGAAAAGTTGTTCCTTTGAGTAGAATTTCATTACCTGTTATTTCTATTAAATTATTCTCTGACGATTTATTTAATTGGTGTTTTCATTTTTCATTCTCTAATTTTGATTTATTTTATTTCTAGTTCTATCCCATCCGAACTCCCCATTTTCCTGTGACTTGGAAAGAAACAATTTTCTACCCGTTCCCTGAGGAGACGACCCTACTTGCCACTTTTACAAATTAATTAAATCCTCTGGTTAATTTCTGATATATCGGATTAAGTAAACTCCTTAGAATCAGGGTGAAGCTAGTAACCCATTGCACATCCGGAGTCCCTGCTCTAGTACCAGATTTAACTCGGGAGTATTCCTGTGGACAGTTAGGTTTAAATATTTATTATTGCACAGGTTCGGCACCTGTCAACCAGTATGACTGTTTAATTTGTATCTTAAATTCTTTAAATTTGTTATAACATGAGAAAAATGAGTATGATTTCTAATTTGTATTCCAAGTCACACTTGAAATTTTATCAGAAATATCCGGTAATCTTGGAACAAAATATTAAAATGACACCATTGGTAGTCAAAATATTTAAACAATACGAGACTCGACATGCATATTAATTGGCATGTTAATTAAGAGCTTTTCATTTTTTCCCTCTATATATTCTTTTTCTTTTATTTTCCAAATTAGTTCTATATTATTTTTCTAAAATTCTTAACAAGACATACAATTAGTTAAGTTTTGTTATAAAGAAGAACCTACAAAAGTCTTTTAGATATATAGTTGAGCGAGAAGATGGTTATCAATACAACACCTTTAGACTGTTAAATTTTCTTTTAGTTAATGTCAAGAGAATGAATAATTGAACAAGTATTAAGAAAAAAAAAATCACCTATGGCGTGCAACCCATATACTCCCATACTAGTTAGTATAAAAGTGAAATTTACGTCTAAAATGCCCAAACTACTCAAGTTTGACTCAAGTAGCTAGACTTGAGTTTGATTCGATAAAAATTTGTTTAAGTTTGGTAAACAAATCAAGGTTAAGCACAATTTTAAATTCAATGAAATAAATAGAAAAGTTTAAATATTAAAATATTCGGATTGATTAGAATCATTTATGCATGAGCTCCAATGTGAAGAAGAATTCTCACGTGAAGACGAGACTAGACGAGGCAATGCATTCTCACGCCTTTAGAAGACTAGGATAATTCCTCATCTTTGACTTAGAAGTCCTTTGACCTTTGCCAACAAGGGCCCAACGCCAACCTCAATTTGTTAAAAAACAAGCATGGCTGCTGTATCTGAACGTTTTTACATGATCCATATCTTATAATATTATTCTTTACATAAAATTACAGGAAGTTAGCTATTTTAAAACCTTAAAAAGTTCATGTGACAATATGTAAAACTACAAAAGGGTTATATGTAATTTTCCCTATATAAGTGGTGATACTGATGCATAAATCCTATCTGGGCAACTACTGTGACCAACGAAATCTACCTATACAATTGGTAAAAATTTAGCTTTTGGCAATTTCTGAATACCCTCGCATTTTATGATTACTGTCAAACACTTTGCATAATCTATATCCAGAAAATATAGTTTTATAACATAATTTGCTCAGCCTACAGGTAAATCGTCATTTAGGAATTAGGTGATCCCGACTCCTTCTCCGAGAGGTACTCGAATCACCTTTTTCTGTAGATTCAGTATGAACATTAGTGCTAGAAGATCAAAATAGTCAATCTCATGGAAAGATTTCAATGCTTTAGATTTCTTGGCCCATTGGAATAGACATCTTATGTGTTTAAATCTCAAAACTAAATGAAAATTAGGGGGGGGGAGGGAGCGGAACAAAGCAAGAAGACCTCTGTAAGTCTTTCATGTTCAGTTAGGATAAATACAAGCTTTATTTGTGGTACAAAGTATCAGCTTGAACTTGAAAGTAGCCATGGGTTCTTTCGAACTAATCTCTATATTCCTTTTGGTCCTCCTACTGTTCCCATCATTTCAACCCAAATGTGGAGCTTCAGCCTCTGCTGAAGAGACTGCTGCTCTTTTGAAATGGAAAGCAAGTTTTCAGAACCAGGACAATAGCTTCCTAACCTCATGGGACCTTCAATCTATCAACGCCAAGAATTCTTCTAGCCTTCCATGCACTTGGTCTGGTATTTCCTGCATTAATGGAAGTGTCAACAGGTTGAACCTCTCAAATTGGGGTATTAAAGGTAGCCTCTATGATTTCCCATTTTCATCCCTCCCAAATCTTAAATATCTTGATCTCAGCATGAATCAGTTCTTTGGCAGCATACCTAAACAAATAGGTAGTCTGTCGAAGCTCATTTATCTTGATTTCTGGGTAAATGATTTATCACAAGAAATCCCACCTGAAATTTGCAACTTGAGAAACTTGACTCACTTAGCTCTTGCAAGTAATCAACTTTCCGGCCCAATTCCACCGGGAATAGGGGAGCTGCATTATCTCGTGGAACTTAATCTAGAGGAGAACAATTTAACAGGTTCGATTCCAGCTAGTTTTGGGAATTTGATCTCACTTCAGTTTCTTACATTGAATCAAAATTATCTTAGTGGTGCAATCCCAAAGTCACTAGGCAATTTAACCAATTTGATTGAACTGCATGTCTATGACAATCAGCTTTCAGGTTCAATTCCAAAAGAATTAGGTGATCTGAAAACCCTTACCAAAATGACCATGAGTGAGAACCAACTTAATGGTTCCATTCCTGTTTCAATTGGAAGCTTGAGTAATTTAAGAACATTGTTTCTCTACAAAAACCAATTTTCTGGTACCATTCCACAAGAGCTTGGAAACCTGAATAAGTTGGTTGTCTTGGAATTGGATCATAATCAGTTCTATGGTCCATTGCCAGAACTACTATGTCAAAGTGGAATACTCCAAAACATTACTGTATCCGAGAACATGCTTACTGGTCCAATCCCTAGAAGTTTGAAAAACTGCTCAAGCTTACTTAGGGCCCGTTTCAACGATAACAATTTCCATGGAAACTTGTCAGAAATGTTTGGAATCTACCCAGTCCTGGATTTCATAGATCTCAGCAATAACAAATTCTATGGGAAACTCTCCAGCAACTGGAGCAAATGCAAAATGTTGAAAACCCTTATAGTTGCAAAGAATAACATCACAGGTGGTATGCCTCCAGATATTGGAAATTTAACTCAACTACATTCCCTCAATCTTTCTTCGAATTATTTATCAGGGGAGATACCGAGGGCAGTTGGGAAGTTAGCTTCAATGCTTAGACTAGATTTACATGACAACCAGCTTTCTGGTGGTATACCTCGGCAATTGGGAGTGCAAGTAGAAGTTTTAGACCTGTCTGCAAACTCCTTGAGGGGAAGTATACCCGAACTTATAGGAGATTTAAAACACTTGTTTCTCATGAGCTTGAGCAACAATGTTTTTACTCAAAAGATTCCATTGCAGATTGGGAAGTTAACCCAACTTTCTGAACTGGATTTGAGTCGAAATTTCTTCACAGGAGAGATACCACTTGAATTTCAAAGTTTGCAGAGCCTGGGGACATTAGATCTCTCCCAAAATAACCTCTCTGGTTTGATCCCAAAGGCTTTGGCAGAATTGCCTGGTTTATTGCACATTAATCTTTCTTTTAATAATTTGGAGGGTCCAATTCCGAGTGGTAGAGCCTTTGTGAATCTAACCTTAGGAGAAGTAAAACGAAACAAAGGTTTGTGTGGCAATATTACCGGGTTACGAGCCTGTGAAAGTTCCTCGTCAATTAAAAAGCATGTCAAGGATAAAAGGAAGGAGCTTGTTCTCAAAATTGTATTACCTCTTCTAGGGTCATTCATAATTCTTGGTGCATTCTTTGGAGTTCTCAGATTGCGTGATCAAAGAAAAACAAATTCAGGAGTGGAAGATATGGAGGTGAAAAAAGGCAATATATTTGCCATCTGTGCTTATGATGGCAAAGCATTGTATAAAGAAATCGTGAGGTCTACAGACGAGTTTAGTGAAATATTTTGCATCGGGAAAGGAGGTTATGGAAGTGTTTACAGAGCACAGCTTTCATCAGGTGATGTAGTAGCAGTAAAGAGACTTCATAACATGCCTAATGTGGCAAAGGATATAAGTTTCTTGAGTGAGATCAGGGCTTTGACAGAAATCAAGCATCGGAATATTGTGAAGCTCTTTGGCTTCTGCTCAAATGCTCAGCATTCAATTTTGGTTTATGAGTACCTTGAAAGAGGAAGCTTGGCCAAACTCTTGAGCATAGAAGAAGAAGCTAAGGAACTCGACTGGCAAAAGAGGTTGAAAATCATCAAAGGCGTGGCTCAGGCTTTATCTTACATGCATCATGATTGTTCAGTAGCAATTGTACATCGGGACATATCAAGCAACAACATTTTGCTTGATCCAGAATATGAGGCTCACATTTCAGATTTTGGCACTTCTAAGTTTCTGAAAATAGACTCGTCTAATTGGAGTTCTCTTGCAGGCACATATGGATATGTTGCACCAGGTAATAAAGGTTATTTTCTTCTTCCATTTCATTAATTTCTTAACTAGTAAATCCAGGTAGGACCGTAGGAGTACGATCACATATTATGACAATATAATTTTTCAACTTTGTCTTGCAGAATTTGCCTACACAATGAAAGTTAATGAAAAGTGTGATGTTTATAGCTTTGGGGTCCTGACGATGGAAGTAATTAAAGGAAAGCATCCTGGAGACTTGATTTCTTATCTGATGTCTTCAAAATTTGAAGAGATAGAACTGAAAGACTTGCTCGACCAAAGACTTCCGTATCCCAATCAACGAATTGAAAAGATTCTGACGTCCATTCTCAAACTAGCAAAAGAATGTCTTCATGTTGATCCTCAATGTAGGCCAACAATGCTCTTTATTTCCAGGCTGCTATCAGCTTGTTAACTGTCAAAGTAAGTTTTTTGTGAGTAACCGTGGCCATATGAATCTCTTTTCCATTTCATTTCTTGTAAAATTAATAGATGCATCAGATATGTAGAACTTGGATGATGTTTTTGGTTTTTGCAGGTATCTTGCCTCCTATTAAATGCAGATTTCCGTGCCCCATTTTCCTTTTCCCCTACATAGCACTACCGGGAATCATCAGAAGATGATATGATGTAGAGTATGTATTCTGTGTAAAAATAAATTTTCATGGCCAATAGGGTTTATGAAATTGATACCAAAACTAGTATAGAGAGCAAATGGCGACTTTGATAAGATAAAATATTTTTATTATCCTGAAAATGTATGATATTGTTTTCAGTCTTAATAGTCTTTGATCTTCTTTTATTATCTCGTTGAAAATTAAAGGTCACATTTTAGTTAGTCCACAACTTGGACCTTTGCTCCAAGTGAACTCTTTTAGTTTGTCAAGTAATTGATAACTAATTTTAATGTAGTAGTTGACGAAAAGGATGTGTTTAATAGGGGGACGGGGCCTCGCAATTTGAGGCAGCGTCCATTTGCGGCAATTTGACGGCTGGGATGTAAAGCTGGAGCATGGATGGTGCAGATGAAGGCACCAAGGATTGTAGTGAAACGACGTCGTTTTGGGTGGAGAAAACAAAAATCAGAATGAAATACAAAGACACAAACGCCGTTTCATCCATCAACCCTAATTGAAAAAATTGAAAGAGGAAAGAGGAATTAAACAGCCGTAATTGAGAAAAACAAACAGCCCTAATTGAAAAAATTAAAAGAGGGAAGGGGAAAAGCACAGTCCGCCCACGCCTTCTTCACGGTCCGCTTCACACGGTCTTCTTCTCCACGAGAGTCTTCTTTCGAAGCTCACGTCCAAGCTGCTTCTTTCGGCAGGCGAGAATAACAAAAGGCAAGTGAATGTCTTTCAACATTGTATCATCTTTCTTATTTTCTGTTGAAACATGTCATTGACTAAATTGTCTACTATTGCACCATCATTTTACGTTCTTAACTTGAATATTTTGGCAATGTGCATATGGAATGATTATGTAAAAGGTTTAGTGCCTCTAGTTGGGAAGAGTGTAATTTGTATAGGTACTTGAGTGTACCGTCTCCAGTAGAAAGAAAGTTCCCCCTTACCTATGCTTGATCAGAACTTTTACACACATGTTTGACACTTTCTAAAGCATTTGTATGCATTTTTCTGAAGATTATGGCTCGCACACAAGAGAGGCTCAAGATGTCGGAAGACCCAGAGGGAAGAAAAAAGAGCAGCGAACGGAAGAGGAAGGAGAATGTTCAACGAATCCAAAGACCGCCATTTAATGTTTTCTTGTAAGAAATTAACATACCTTTTGGTGCATAAAATAGTCAGACAGGTTTTATTTTTACCGTGAACTAAACGCCTAGGTTTGGATTATGTAGAACGAAGTTCGAGAGGCGAGGAAGCAAAAAAGCCGGAGAAGGGGAAGCAAAGAGAACCTGGAATGGATGCGTAAGGAGCACAAGGACATGAGGGCGACGGTAATAATATTAACTCTTGCTTTTGTAACACGGAAGACCTGGTTGGTGAGGGTAGTCTCTGTGTTTTGTAGTTCTAGTTTACTATCAACAGTGCTTCTTTGGTTTGTCTAAATAGATAAATTGTCTCTGCATCTGTGTTTCCAGAATCCTCCGCAATAACACCTATTTTGTAAGATGGTTTGCTTTATGGCTTTAATTGCTCATGATAACAGACTCCACATCAGTCTGCAGGGGTCACGAATTAAGTTCGTGCTCTAGGACATCCATCTGTTCTTCAACTGCCTCTGATATATGTTGGGCATTCAAAATTTGTCGTACTGCAAGTAGGTAGCGTGGCTAGTTGTTTCATGTCAGTATTGTGATTATTTCAATTGTACCCATGCTCGTGGCTTTTTGTGTTATCTTTTGTGTCCTGACATTGGTGTAATTGGGTATATTGGTCCTGATATTGGTGTAACTCGACATATATTTGGTGTAAATTGACATATAATTGGTGTAACTTGGCATGTACGTAGTGTAAACTGTCTGTGATATACATTGGGCACTCAAAATTTGTTCTACTGCAAGTAGGTAGCCTGACGAGTTGTTTCATGTAATTATTGTGATAATTTCAATTGTACCCATGCTTGTGGTTTTTTGTGTCTTCTTTTGTGTCTTAACATTAGTTAAGTTGGGTACATTGGTACTGACATTGGTGTAACTCGGTATATAATTGGTGTAACTTGGCATACATTTGGTGTAACTTGACATATAATTGGTGTAACTTGGCATGTAACTAGTGTAAACTGTCACTCTAAGAGTGCCAGTTAACAATTGCTCTATTTGTTCACACTCGTACACTCATTCGACTTTACTTAAGCATCTACCGAACTGTTACATTTAGGATTGTTGGGGCATCATTAAAAATTTGTAAAACTGCTATTGCAACCTCAGTATTCGCACCTTTTGAGGTATACAATCAGTTTTATATCGATTCAGTCGCTCATGTTTGTAATTTTTTGTAATTTGTTATTATGTATACAACTAAAAAAATGTACATATTAATTTTATTTTCAACAATTCGGTGAAGGCAAAAAAATGGCACAAGATGCTCACATAACCTTCGCAGAGCGAGACACGATAGCCTAGACTACGTGGAATCAAGTAGCAACAATGAAGGAGAATTCCTCCCGGTCCGGCCAGAGGGTGGTGCAGCAGAGGACTAAAAGGGTAGGACATGCAATGACATAGTTTTCATGCTTTACATATGTATATTATATTTAGTTGATTAGTTAAATAATAAGTTACTGACGAAGTTGATTAAATGTGGCAGAGTGCACCTATTCGCTGCTCCTGAGGTCGGGCCAACTTGTGAAGAGCCTCACTGAAGAAAAGAAAGAAGCTGTTGTTGAAATGGGATTTGGTGGCTTGCTCCATGTCGAGGCAATGAAATTGCCCAGCAAGATCGTGCAGTGGATAGCAGAAAATTTCAATCCATGGACATGTGAACTTAAGTTGGATGGGGGCAAATGGACAGTCAAGGAAACGGATGTCCATGCGCTTTGGCTACCAATTAGCGGACCCTTCCCACCGAAAGTGCCTAAGCGTGAAGATTCCAAGAGGCACAAACGACTCTTAAAAGCAAAAGAATTACAAAAGAGTTGAAGAAATGGAAGGGCCCCAATTTAATAAAATTCTTGTTATTTGTGTGTGGGTCCTTTCTGACACCTACATCCAAATTGGACATCTCCATCATGCTCTGGCCACACCTTGTCAATGTGGAAGTCATCAAAACATTGAACTGGTGCCGTATGTCTTGACTTTGTGCATCCGCAAGATCGGAAATCTGGCGGAGATCCCCGCCTCTAAATGGATCGGTGGCTGCGTGTATTTCCTAGCGGTAAGTAATCACCAGGTGTTATTATTCTTGTTCTTCCGGTTAAATACCTGTCATGGGCAAATATGAAATCTTACAAGGTATCATTTTTTTAAACATTGGTAAAGGTGCTTTATTTTGACCGGGTGGACATCAGACACCACAGAGTATGCAAGACAAGTCCAGCTATGAGAGCATGGACTAAGAAGGCATTTATGGAACGATGCTCGTTGGAGCTGAGGCATCATGGCAAATTTGGCCGTGGGAAGGTGTTTTCTGATTTCATAATTTGAATTGTCATCTGTAATTTGGTATGGTAGGTATACCTGAATGGATCACTTATGTGTTTATAATTCGTTAACCTGATAGCCTGGTCAGCCATATAGCATTTCTGTTGAAAGTCACCTCACCCAAACCAGTCGCGGGCCGGATGAAAATGCTGCAACAATTGAGACCCCTCGTGATGCCATGTCCGCGCTAGAGGAGCTAGGACTAGGGGAACTTGCGGTAAGACATGCTCATTATCGAGCTTATATGCAAATTGAAAATCTCAATAATATTACTTACATTGTCATTTTAACTACCAACTGTTTTGACTGTTTTTGTAGCTGTCCATGCGGGCAATGTTCAGTTCAGCATTTGAGCTTGCTAAAGTGCCGATCACAAAGGGAGAGGTCGGCAGACAGGCTGTAGAGAGTCTTATAGCAGATGTGCTTCGCGAGAAGCACATCAGTCTGTTAGTCGATGGCCGCAGCAGTGACAAAAAGGCTCCTGATCACGATGGCAATGGCCCCGGGGACGGCGAATCTGAATTCGTGTCATGTGACGAAGGCGAGGAAGATGCCGATCATATGAAAGGGGAGGGGGAAAGAGATCTAGGGATGCGCAAAGACTTGCATCTAAGCAGTCCTACAAGTGGAGGTGGTAAGATATTGCTTCTAACTTCGTGCTAGATTTGTGTAACATGGTTTTAAACTAACTTGGTTTTAAACTGACATTAGCGTAACTTGGCGTATAATCGGATATGTTGGTCATGTCATTGGTGTAACTTGGCACGTCATTGGTGTAACTTGGCATGGCAGTGGTGTAACTTGGCACGTCAGTGGTGTAACTTGGCACGTCATTGGTGTTACTTGGCATGTAATTGATGTAACATGATAAATTATTGGTGTATTTTGTCCTGTCATTGGTTTATATTAGTGCAATTGCTTTTAATGGTGTACTTGGTGTAATATGATTGATTGGTGTAATTGGTGTATTGGTCCTGCTATTGATGTAACTTGGCATGTATACAGGGCCACAAACCGCGGAGGGAGATGACCTACATCTAGTTGCCAACTGGAGGAGGTAAGATATTTCTTCACCGCGATGATAGATTTGTGTAATATGGTAAAAAAATTGAGATTGATGTAATCTGCCATATAATATAGGGCCACAAACCATGGAAGGACCTCGGCCGCAGGCCCCCCTACAACCGGAGGTGATAATATATTTTTTGGACCATCTTGATATAATGGTGTAATGTGACGGAAAACTGACATTTGTGTTTTGGACCATCATGATATAATGGTGTAATGTGATGTAAGACTGCTACTTAACAAATTTCATAATGTTAGTAGATGACATACATCCTCCAACACCCGACATGGCCGCTAGTGGAGCAGAAGAAGGAGCAAGCGAAATTGAAACTGTACATTTGGATTAGTTAGGAAATGCTAGTGCAAACTTAGATGCTGCTCCTAAATCAATTGATCCTCCAATCCTCCGACAGACAAGGAGCAAAGTGTACAGGGCCCAAACTGCAGATGTGGGACCCGCTGAGGGTACTTTGCCCTTCCGCCGAAAGGTTCGGGAGCGTGTCAATATTCAAGGTGACCATGCTTTACTACTTTGGGTTCTCATTTAGAAAACAAACTTAAGCGTTGTATTGTAACTTATTTCTTCAACCATGATGATAGATTTGTGTAATATGATACGCAACTGACATTGATACAACTTGCCATATAATACAGGGCCACAATCCGTGGAGGGAGTTGATCCGCATCCAGACAGTCCTGCAAGCGGAGGAGGTAAGATATCTCTTCGACCATCATATATATGTATGGTGTAAAATGAAATAAAAGTGACATTAGTGTAACGTGGCATATTGTTGGTGTAACATGGCATGCAATTGGTGTAACTGGTCGTGCCATTGATATATGTTAAGTGTAATTGCATTTAATGGTGTAATTTGATTTATTCGTGTACTGGTCCTGCTATTGATATAACCTGGCATATAGCTAGTGTAAATTGTCATGATTTTGACTGCTGCTTAACAAATTTCCTAAGTTTTAGCAGATGATGTACAAACTCCAACACCGAACATGCCCACTAGCGGAGGAGAAGAAGGAGCAAGTGATTTCAGCAACATTCTTCGATGAGTTAGGAAATGCAAGCACAAATAGTGCGGTGGCATTCCAAACTTGATCTGGTCCTAAAGTATTTGATCCCCACCGATCCTCCGAAGACAAGGAGCAGAGTGTAGGTCCTACAAAGGAAGGGGACCAGTAGAGGAACGCTGTTCTGAAAGGACAGGAAGAGGAGAATATCCAAGTTGACCACGCTTTGCGGTTGTGAATTCTCACTGGAAAACAGACAAAAATGTGAGTATGAACCTATTTAGTCATTTTTTACACATGTAATTGAAAGTATTGTAATACAACTGATATTAATGGACAAGTAACCATTTATGGTTTGTGCATGGCCCCATTGAAGTGGGGGAGGAAAGGCCAAAAAGGAGACACGCACAAGCGTCCCAGATGGGGTCGACTATTGTCAATTATACAGTCGTGTTACTAAAACTAGTTCGGCTGACCGGCAACTTGGGAACTTCATTGTGTCGTATGGGCCTGATACTGATAGGTAATATTTAGTGTAACTTTTTAAATGTGCTACATGTGGTAGTATTTAATATCTAAAAATTCGTCTTTGGTTGCAGTTACAAAATGGTGGATATGCCTGGCCATTGCCTTGTGAGGCTGCACTTGCGTTTCTTTTGACGTGTGAACGCCGCCCAATGTATATGCTAGATATATTTGACTGTTATGTCCTAAATTCCAATTGTGATTTGTTCCATAACAAGGTTTATTTGTAAACTTAGGTTATCAGGGCGTATGCTCATATTTTGAATCGGAAGAGGCGACAGTTCAAGTCGGTATTTTGCCAATGCCTCAGTGGTGGTAAGTGATGTTTGAGCCATGAGATTTCCATATATTCTAGTGTAGGGATTATGTAAATGCATATTTAGGGAGTTTTTTTTTTGCTTAAAACGTGAAACTAAATTATCTCAACTAAATTATTGTTTTGCTAAATAACAGATAGAATTGCAACCATGCCCTGTTCAAAGAAGAATAATTCTTACTCAAGTGTTTTGCTGACAATTTCAAGTTGGAATACACCGTTGTTGAACTCCACAGATGTCAAATCGTACACACCCTTTAATATTCCTCTGTTTTGTTTTTTTTATTGCATTTCCACATTCAAATCAGCATCACCACCAGCCAACAAATAAATAGATGCATATCAATATTTATCATCTTGGTTCAATTTAGTTCATTGTAGCAATGATATGGTTTTATTCGATTTGCAGTTCTTATTTCCAGTAGTTTTCAAGGATCAATGGTTGTTGATTGCTATTGACACGAGATGCAATGCGGTGGACCTGATTAGCTCAGTGAGGGATCATAGCCGGGCTAGAGTTGGTCCATTGATCACTCGGCTGGTATGCGATAGCCCATGTTAAGATTTTCTAACGGCGCGGACCGGGTATTTATTTGCTGCCCATTTTTGTTTTTTAATATCTCAGAAGCTGAATCTATGTTTTCATTACAGAGAATACTCTAATGGAATTGGTGGTAAAGGAGATCTACAAAGCCCGCTTGATTTGAAGAACTACGCAGCCAGATGCCGACGCGTGCCACATCAGTCCGCATGGATAATGTGTACAAGATCTAAATGCATTAATGTTTGACATTAGCCTTCCTAAATGAACTCGCCATTCTTAGCAGCACTTCTCGTGATTTGATTTTGTCTTTGCAGATTGACAATGGTGTTTTCCTCATGAAGTTTATGAGGCACCGGATGGTCGCCTAAATACCTCAACAATATCAGTGGTTAGAACCGAAATCCGAATTTTCCTTGACATGGTGGTCACGCTTTTACTACATCGCTGGTAATGGTAAATTTGAAAATTTTGACTATGTCGCTTTCAGAGAATGTCCGGGATATCGTGTGGAGCTTCGCGGTAATGAAGGCACATCCTCAAAACTCTATTCGCTGATAAAGTTCTTGAGGATGTCGGCATTGCCAAGTTAGTACCCATTTTTAAGTGTCTGGGATTAGACTTGCTAAATGGCATAGAGCCATCCTATTTGCGTTACATCGAAGTTTTAGCTAATTTGTTACAACTGAAATAATTTTGTCGCTCCATATAAGCATTAAGCATGGTTGTATCTTCAAAGGTAACGGACTTATTCTTGTTTTTCCACGTGATTGCCAAACAAGATACCAAGTTGACAAACAATCACACCCAAAAGCGGCTTGCCAGTAAGAGAATACATTTATATTAATAGTTGGGCCCAACAGAATTTAAAGGTATTGGATTTCGTTGGGCTAGAGCTATTATTAAGACAGCTGGCCCAAGTTTATAAAATTGAAAGACTACTACGTAACTCCCTCGTGGTCTCCGGTAGTTATTTAGTGATGACCCAAACTTATCAACCCAACACTAATAACCATAAATATCCCAATAAGAAATACTCTAACAAGAGTACACCATCTTAATCATAAGTATTTAATGGAGTAATGAAATTGTTAATTGTTAATACTTGATGGAAGAATAATTGATTAGTAGTAACCGAATTAATTAGTATTTGGTGAAGAGGAAAGAATTGAACGTATGATTAGTTAGTACCACATAGTTAAATACATGATTAACCAATATAATTAGCTAATCGAAGATCCAGAAAGGATATTTAGCTGAATGACTATCTAATTACGATTAATTAGTTAACAATTATTATCTATTTCGCAATACATTATAGAAACAATCTGTACATATTGAAAAATCAAGTTCATACTCGTGAATCATGAATACATCACATAGTACGGAGGTGAGTAATCGAGTAAACAGCACCCATGAATATTCTACACACCAACGATTTAACATACACTTATCATAAAAAAAAAAAAACAATATGTCCTGTTTATACTTAATGAAGGTTAATTATTCATACGTAATATTCACAAGCTTTAAATTTTTTTTTCCATATTAGCTAATAAGAGGCCAAAACCGCCTTTTCATTGTCAACAGGATTATAATCCTTCCTATTAATCACCCAACTTTATTTGTCTACCGAATATTCTCATCGTCTCTCACGTTCCAGCATCCCCCCCCCTCCCACCGCTTCAAAATCAGGAAACCATTCCAACTTCTCCCGCCACTACAAATTCTACAAAATTCCAAGCTCCTAAATTCTGTAAAATTCCATTCTCGTTTCGCTCACATAGTAAATCAATTGTCCCTTCTATACAAATCCCTTCCTCTCGTGATAAAATCCATCCTTTTCTTCAAAATCCCCTTCCCTCATCCCATAGGGTTTCAGATTTAGTGACATATTCTTCTTCTTCCCTTAGTTTCATCTTTCCACAGACCTTGAGAATTCAGAAGCGACTGTTGCCCAGTAAGCTTGCCGCTTCTCGCCCATCACACCTCAGCCTCAGATCGATTTTTTTCACAAGGACATTCTCTTCATCGGCTACTAACAAGTATCTTACTTTCCTTAATGATTATTAGTCTGAAGTCATGCTTCATGTTTATGTTCTCTTTCCCTTCCCCCCCCCCTTCCTTTTTCTTTTCACACATCTTGTTTGCACACTAATTTTCCCTTGGAAGTACTCATTCATAGTACTTATTAAAAAATAAATAAATATTCCCCCTCATCAATCAACATATCACCAGCAATGGACAACCATAGCGATCTCCACCGCATAAATGTATCTGCCAGATATATCACAAGCCACATTCTAAACAATGGAGAATTGTAGCTCCCATACTACATTGTCAAAGACTTTGGCCCGTAAATCCCTCCAATGTAGTTCTCCATCTTAGCACCGTGGCACATTACCATTTGACTGTCGAAGAAAGAAGACGAGCTCTTTTTTTGTCATGGTTGGAAAGAATTTGTTCTTGACCACTGATCACCGAACTACTCTCTATGGTTCAAATATGGGGTGGCCCACATTTCATGTCCAAGTTTTGACACATCTCGAGCCAAATAGTCTATCCATCCGAAGCTTCAATCAATACCCCGTAAAGTTTCAGTTCGTGACAAACCTTCTTCTCAGCCATAACAAGCTGCCAATGTCGCCCAATCTTTATCCTCCACGCCTGCATAAATTTTCTGGCTTACTTGCATAATGTTCAAGACTCCGGAACATTATAGACTCACGGAGCTAATTGGACTATTGGGACCTCCCCGAAAATGGTGTCCTCATAAACCCGAGTAAAGGATGGTCTCTTGCAAAACAATGCTTGATGGTAGGCGACACTTGCATCTTCGAAATGATCGCACGCACCCCATCACCACGCGAGAATTTACATATTCCCCGCCAATGCATTCGCTTAGAATCCGCTTGTAATGTTGACTAGTCGCAAAAGCTCTTAACAATTTTACTTCTCTCTACTTTGCCTACTCTGTGCCCTCAATTGACTTCTTTGTGAACTTGGTACCGTATCATGCATTACATCTTGTTATACAACTACTACATGCAAATCCAGCCTAAAAAATCGTTGTATTCCGTAACTCTTCTTGCCCCAGTAACTTGTCAAGAAATTGTTGTAACGCTCACAAATTGCCGTAACTTGTAAAAACATTCCCCGATTCCCAATCACCATTGACCACTTGAAATCGCTACTGACTCGCACGAGACAATATAAAAGTACATCCCTCTTTTGTAATAGAAATGATGAACGCCTGAACCAGATTTCGCTCTACTAACTGTATCTTTTACATGCCTCTGCGGTTAGTTAGTATTCCCGCACTGCTTGCCCTGTGTAATCACAACAAATTGGTGTAACATTTCAATAAATTGTCAGATCTTGTAAACGCTCGATTTCCACATCACCAATTTTAATTCAAATAGCTGGGACTGTTAGAAACAAATCCCCTCAACTCCCAACATACGCCCCGCTTTTTTATATGTACAAACCAACCTTGTCCACGCTTCTCTATGTTAAGTAAGATGCTACGTATCGCAAGATTAAGTTCGTTAGAATTTGTATCGCCTAATGACTTGTGCGACTTATGGGTACATACTATTTAACAAATCAACCCTTTAAGGGGCCCAAAGACACATATCTGGCCGAACAAAACAGAAACACCACAATATTTAAAAAGCACTACACATTCAATAAGGCAAAGACTCCCTAATACAAATCAGTCCGAAGTACAGTCCAACTTTAACTATAGCTGGACAAACCCCAAGTAGAAAACCCAGTCATAATGCCTATAAATCAAATCATTATAAAAACGCCAGACAAAACAACAACACAACGATCGTAGCGATAGCAAGGCTCGATGGCGCAACTCCTCCGAGCAATGTAAGAAAAACAAAACAACAGCCGCCACTAAACAAAATAGGGAACAACAACAAAATTTGGCATTCAGAGTCGATCTAATCACCTGGGACGATGTTAAAGACAACCGCCACTGGCTACTAGCAATGTGATCGAAATCTCAAAATTCTGCAGCTAAAGCAAAGAACCATTGCTCACTAAATCAAAAAAAAAACAGAATCGCAATCACAAACTACAAATAAAGCACATGTTCAATCACCCCACGCTCACCAAAAAAAACATAGCGCTTGTAGCTAGACCAATAAGCTTTTCGGAACCTCAAACCCAAAACCATGACATTCAAGTTGCCGTGATCGCCTTGAACTGAAGTCGGATCCATGCTCCTACACAACAAAGTTAGACTTCCATAATATTCGGCAATGCCTAAAGCGAAGACATGTACAGAGAGAAAACCAGCAACACACCTAGAAAGGTGTGCATTGCTTGACCATAAGATAGGCACATTATCCCAAGAGTTGAAGAAAACTCATACAACTCGCGGACAATGAGGACAGACAAGCTGCGCCAAACGAGCCATTGGCTATGCAACTTCCACACGCCCCTTAATCCATGCCGTCCCTTGGCCCTATAGAAAACATACACAATACTACACCCATGCAAAGCAAAACTAGTGACAAACGCACACAGTAGACCACACAACAGATGCAAAAAAAGAAAGAAAAAAATTAATAATAAATGAACAATACTTACGAGTTTAATAGAAGACGGAACGCCGATATCCAATGGTAGTCGTGATCACGATGTGGAAGCAAGAGAGAAACAGGATCGCATAACCACTCATTTTCAAAACCATGTGCAAAGTTTCGACGTGATGAGCATTAAACCCGCACGAGACAAGATAAGCTCGATAAAAACAAAGACGGACATCGCAGAAAGGAGAAACCGCTAAAAAAACAATAGGCTGCTAACTAATCAATACCAATCGGGCATGGCTTGCCTGTGACATCCTGAGAAACAACTACAAATGTGACGATGGTCGGGTAGACAAGACAAATCTACGTGACAATAATACCATAACAAATACGTAAAAACAAAAGGAATATAGATACAACAAATGGGAAAAAGGAATATCGAAACCATACAGTTGTTTGTGGTGACCCTGGCCCTTATGACAATAATAATCGGCATTAAGGCCATTGATTCATCTATAGCATGCCCCTCAACAGCCTCAAAATCATCCCACAAGGTAATAATGATTGGGCGATAACTACATCAACAGCAGAAAAAAGGCTGAAGCAAATACAAAACGGACATAGGATATGGGAAAAAAAATGTACCCAGTTAAGAAATACCCTTGATCAACTATGACATAATCTCTCCCATGCCGAACAGTCCCCTCCGAACACACATCACGCGGAGGAAAAGCATGAACGACAACTCCCATTACATCTACGTTTAAATTGGAAAAAAAACCAATAATTATTAAGAAGGGAATCAGGGAAAAAAATAACGGAAAAACAAGTAAATCAGGAAATAGTACGAGATCAAACACAAGACATACACGTACTTATAAAAATATCGTTGTCGCGCATAAATTGAAATGACTTATAATGGTCGGTTAAAAAATAAGAAGGCGTGACCGTCCCCCAAATGAGTCGCTCCTTAATCACGTCGCGATTGATCACCCAATAGAAAGTATACAATCCCAATGTACGTGTGCTCAGAATATCGTGGAACCTCGTGATTGATATAGTGTACTTTCTAAATGGCAAAAGTGTCCATCAACAGTGATGTCATCGCAAAGACAACCGGAGACCCTAATGCCCGCCAAAGGAGAAAAAAGTGTAGAGAAAATCCAGAAAAAAGATCACAAATAAAAAAAAGCAAAAAACATTAGTCATACAAAACCCGTGGAGTCACCAAATTCAAAGCGACGGAAGGACCTCAATCATCCCCTATATGAAGCAACCTTCACACGACCTTCAATCACGCGGAATGACCGTGGACCGGCCAAATGCACCTATTCACTTCCGACAAACGAACACTCCCAGTAGCCATAGATAAGCACCCAGAAATATCTGTAATGCAGAAGACAATGCCATCACCGAAACAGAAGATTTTACAGACGACAACAAACAAAACCACATCAAAGGGAAACAAAAGACGAAAATAGAAAAGAGAAATCCACGGCTTCTACCCAGCAAGCAACTACAGAAAGGAAAAAACAACAACGGGCATACATAAACAACAAAGAAACAGAAGACCAAAAAAATTCAGAACCAAATATTAAACAAAACTACCTGATAAATGAGCCAATAAGTTACAAAGATGAAAGAGACCTCGCTTTCTTAGTAATAAAAGAGGGTCGCGACCCCTTGTTTGTTTATTTAGTTGAGTGCTTTACGCCATCCAGAGAAACCCGCTTAAACGCCTAAACTCTATGGAAATAACCGCAAGGCAACCTACAAATCATTCTATGGTTTTTCGACAATATAAAAGTAACTCCCATTTTCCAACCCTTCAATTCCCCATCCTTCGGACCAGCCGAATCGGACTATCCCCGCCACCCCTGTTTGAACGCCTGGTTCCCCCCCCCCATGCTGCCTACAAGTCCCACATACACACATACAAAAATCATATGTACAGCTGAACTCCCAGAACTCACATATTAACAATAACCCCAGCCATACTACAGGCAAGTTTCTTTAAAAAAAAAAAAGAGAGGGAAGAGGGAAATGGCTACAAAAGAAAAGCAAGGCAAATGCAGGAGAACGAAAGCAGAGGCGAGAAAACCCAATCGACGCTTATCACTAAACAAACCCTACAAGAAAAGCAGAGCATTGGTCTTTGATGTCACCGATAGCTCCATCCACGGCAAACCGCCATAAGGGCTATTCAACCGAACCTCGCACTTACCGGGTGAAGGAGGGAAAGCAAAAAATGTAAATCAGACATCGGACCGGCACGTGGAGGCGCACATAAGGGTAAAAATCACCTCCGCGGTATGACTCACGGAAATGAAACTTCACACTAATGTACCAAAACAAAATAATTAGTGAAACTTCTGTTCCAATACAAACACTAGAAAGATATGAATAAATTAATTATCAAAACTTTGGTGGTATTTAGGAGATATGTCTACATTAATGAATGTTCCTTCACTGGTAATCGAAACCGTTGTATTACGGATTTAAAAAAAAAAAAAAGGTGATAAGTGATTCATTGATATATAAACTTATGTATTATATTAAAATTTTACAATCGTCATACTACAACAAATTCAACTTTTAAATGCATCACTCTTCGTCAATGTAATTCTTGGCCGTATTCAACAAATTTATTGGTGTAACATGTCAAATAGTTGGTGTAACCGCTGTCAAATCTGGTTAATCGTTGTATACCCTATCAACGTGATAGGATTCAGACTCATTTGTTAATGCATTCTCGCGAATCGACTTGATTGTCGAGCCAACACATCCGGAATTATGGTAAAATATTCCTACGCACCGCATTACATTTTTTCCTCTTCGTGAGATTACATTTGGTAATAACAAACCACGCTGAGGATAACACATAACATACCAACGCTAAGATGTCAGCACTACTAAGATTTGTGCACATAGGAAATAGGAAAGATAACAAAGCATTAAATTT
>CM023096.1:45714319-45813270 GCA_013103745.1 Gardenia jasminoides
TTACATTGCTTTTCCAGAAAAATGAAACCCTTCATTCTCTCACAGTTCTCTCTCTATCTCTGTCCCTCTCTCACTTGATAGGTTGTTATAGTTTATCCATTCAATTTTAAATATGGCCTTTACCAGGAACCTTGTCAAGGGATTAAGTACCTGCAAAATATTGGTTACAGTATACATCATTTATATTAGTCATAAAATTATCTAAACTTAATATTATTTAATTTATTATTAATAATACTTCCTTGTCATACTAACTACAAGAATCTTTGGAAAAAGCAAAAAAAGGGTTATATTTAGTTTATATCTTTAAAACTTTTCCTGTTGGGTTAATATTCACTTTTATATATGTTTTTTTTTTAATTTATTGAGGTCAAAAGGGATAAAACAAAACCATAATAAAATAAACAAAATTACAAATTTCTTTTGAAAGGGTAGTACTAAAATTGTTTTCTATTTTAGAAGATTCTTTTTTTTATTATTATTTTAGTTTATGTGAACTTTTAGGCTAATACTATTTTTATTTTTGATATATTTATAGTTTACTACTATTGCCTTTTCTTTTCAAAAATAAATTTGATTTAATCTCCAATTTCTTTCTTTAGTTTAAAATAAGGCATATTAAGCCATTTCAACAAATTTGATCAGAATTTAATATTGGACTAATTTGATAAATAAAAATGATAATAATATTAGAGTGAAATTTTAAATAAATTAAATTAATAAAAACTACTTTAAAACATAGGTTTTCATATTATCCTTTTTTTGAAATTTTGGATATTTATTTATTTTATTATGTTATTTATCCATTTTGTTTGACTTAAGTCCTAACAAATTGAACAAAATACACAATTAATCAACCAAAAAATTTGGATGTAAAAGATATAACTAACATCTTTAACTTTTTTAGTTTTTATATTTTTGCATAGATGATCAGATGAAGTTGTAAATATTTGTGGTTGGAAAAAAAATGATATTAAGTTACAAATAAGTTCATGAAATAAAAGTAATAACGTTATTATACTCAGCCTTTTTTTATATTTTTTTAGCTTTGACTATGGGTGGTAAAATATATATATCTAAGGTTGAAGAGGGTAAAAGTGTGACTATCCCCTTAGTTCCATGAGGCAAAGTGTTTTTAACCCTTTTTATTTATTTAATGCCAATTCAGGCCATTTGAAGTCAGTATTAGCCTTCTATTCAAATTTAGCTCTATTTAGATCTATTAGAATTATCATCCTCTCTCTCTCTCTCCCCCCCCCCCTCCCTTCTCTCTCTTTGTGTTGATATGTGAGACTTCCACCTTCATTCATTTTTTTTTTCCCTCTAAGGGGTAGAATGAATCAAATGTTTTGTTCATTAAATTCCTGTAGTCTTTCACTTGCAACACTTGATTAAAGATTGTACCTATTTTGTTAATAGTAAATAAATGGCAAACCAATGATATAATATATTGAACACGGTATGATACCTTAACGACACTATACAATTTCAAATGCACAAATAAACTGGTATATCTGATTTTTTTGTGGTCAAAGTCTATAAAATATGAAAAACATCCCTTTAATGTCTAATTGTAATATGCGGTTTACTTCATTCTTCTACCTTCAAATTTCTCAAGGGTGGGCAAGTGATGCTTGTATAGTGTACCAGAATTCCTTTTTTTTTTTTTTGCTTTAGAGAACAAATAACACTGTAAATTGTCAAGTAGTTTGTACATATTTAACATTCCTTATAATCTCTGGAATTTTGGTTAAATGATGTCCACTGTAAATGGTTTCCATGATTTGTACAGAATCATTTTGAATCCTCTTTCTGTCTGTATATATATAATGATAGGTATTTTATAGTTCACCACTCCCTTGCTAAAATTGACAATTCATAAGTCAATTTCTAGGTTAGTAAATTGATGGCAAACTCTTCTTTTAACAAATTATTCGCTTACAATCATCAGTAGGGAGGGACTCTTAGAGGCTTTCTTGCAGTTGGAATCAGTTGGAATCAAAATTTAATCCACTCATAAAATATTGACTTAGCCATATAAAATCTGCAAATATTGACTTAGTTATATAAAATCTGCGATGTTTATTTATATAAAATTATGCTCATGACTTGTTCTTTCATCAGGAGGCACGAAATCATAATTATAAATACTTTTTTTTTTTTTGTTTTGTTTTTAAGCCATGCATTTTATTTCCTCCCATCATTTTAAGTTGGCACGCATCATTTTAAGTTGGCATTGCCAAGCAGGCTAACTCTTTCCTTTGCAGTAAAACTAGCTAGATATACCATGCCTTTAGTATAAGCTGGATGACAAACTTTTCTTTTTCTTCCCATAAAACATTACCACAAAAAATGCTAATATATGAAACAGACCTGCTACAAAGATGAAACAAACTATATGGAATTCATATGTTATCAATATTGATTTTGTCCAAAGAGTAGAAATACCACCACTAAAGACAGAGTTAATGCAATTTTGCTAAGCTATATTATTAACGGGGATTGTTAGCTTCACCACAAGCTCTTCTACTGATCCTATCCACAAATTTCCATTATGTTCATTCACATCACTACTAAACCCCATCTCACCCCATTTCAGCTCTATTATCTTCAATATGTCACCTTTTGGACTCAATTTAATTATCATTCCAAACGGGTTAAATATCCCATCTCTTGAGTTAGCTGCCACCCAAAATTCACCTTGTTGGTTTCTTTTGATGTTGTCTGGCCTTCCTGGAAGTTCTGCGAAAACATCAACCTTGCCAGCTTTGGATGGCTCCAACCAATTACCTCAATACTCTTATTTGGTTTCGGTAACAAGGAGGAAATCTCCATTTTGGCTCAGTGCTTTTACTCATTTGAAACATAAGATGAATCTAGAATGACTATGTGCTGTGATTAGTTCTCGGGTCATATTTCAATAACCTTCCTGTGTTGTCACCACTTGATATCACATAAGCATATGCACTGAAATTCCGACATCAGTAAATGCAAGATAAACTGGCAAGAATCAAGAAAAAAAATAAATTGCAGTAGAAAAATATACCTTCTTGGAAATCTTGTGCTGGTGTCAGTAAAATATACTACCATACCGTGCTTCACATCATTGGTGAACTTAAATGGAACTCCTCCCTGCTTGCTTGCCAGCGGTCTTGCTAATCACCATTGGGACCAACGACCAGAAGACCTAGCCTTGGGCATCAGCAGTAAAGAATCACCAGTCTTCTGGTTGAAACTAAGTCCCAGTGGTCGCCCACATCTTGCCTCTGTATAAACATGATCAAATGGACCTTGACAGCCAACTCTGTTTACAAAAAGATATTGTAACTTTAAAATGCGCGTACTAATTATCTTGCAATTGAATCAGCAACCTCTGTTTACAAAGAATGTGTGGCTTTTAAAATGCTAAAGTAAATATTGAGTATCTTGCAATTGAATAAAGAGGTACGTAGTCAAATATAGAATTTTTTTTTGTTTATTGCCAAATTTGTTTATTGTGGCCCAGTACAGTGCCTAATCAAATAAACTGTTCTTGAGTTCTAAGAAGTCAAATGAACCAGGTACCATATAAGTTTATTTTCAATTGGTGATTATTTAATTTTACTTTATTGATGTATGTCGGATTAAGAAGGTCTCCACGAACAAAGCAGTGATTTGGGACATGAAAGGGGATTGATTGGTTTTAAGCATGTAAAAGTGGAACAAATTAGTGGTTAAAAGGTACACGAGAAGCAGTTAGTATGTCATTTCTTTTCAAAGCAATTTCCTTTTACAAGTTCAATTACCATTTATATGCTTCAAAATCATGGCTCAGTCAATTTTTTGTCATTGTGGTTATCACGTTTACATTGCAAATTTGTGAACTATTTTCTCTCCCACCATAACAAATTCCTTTAATCTATTATTCCCTGTAAATTTTTTTATTACTTCGTTAAGCATCAATATCTTACTCTTCCTTCATATATCAAACGTTTATGCGAAATTTTCTTAAAGAATTTGTAATCTAAATATGCATAAAATCAATGACTTATCACTTTAGGTACTAATATATGGAAAAGGGAAGATCAAATAAACTAAAAGATTGCCTGCTTGATTTTAATGACTTGGGTGACTAAGTAATTTTGAATCACTTTTGTAAATAAACTCTATGAAAGAAAAAAATTCTACTACTAATCTCAAACGCATGGTGTTGCCAACCACAATGAGAACAAAAAAAAAAAAAAGTGATTCAAAGTTACCAGGTCACTTAAGTCATTAAAATCAAATTATGGGCTATCCACAATGAGAACAAAAAAAAAAAAAAAAAAGGATTGCTATAAAGAGTTTCTTCCTATTATACTGCTATAAAAAACTTGCTTTCTGTCTATGGTACGTAAATAGACACAACTAAAATTAAGCTAGAGATTCAATATATAAGGAAAAATATTCATAGATGGAAGCATAAATAGAAACCTGTATGGGTTGTTGTAGCAAAATCAACCCAGCGATTGTGGATTGCATCCCACTTTATTATTCGACCATCAGAATCCCGTATATGGGCCACCACCAGCATACCGATCAAGGCAGTACTCTCAGGTCCGGTTTGCACCATAAATCGGAAAATTTTGAGAGCCCTTAATTTGGCAACTAACGTTCCCAGCATTACAGATTAGTATAGCTATGAGAAGTGGGGTGGAGAAGATGCAAACCAATGCTTAGAACCCTATGAAAGAAAAGAATCAAAATTGTTGCAGCATGAAGCCAAATAAGGTTTTCTATGTTTTGTTGTCTAAAATAGATGTTTTTGAAGGTAGAACAGTCGGGATCTTTTTTTGTAAGTCTTGGAAACAATCTGATTCCATAAAGGAAACTGTAAAAGGCATGCAAAACAAGTTCGAGATTAAACCGCATTGGGTTTTTTTTTTTATTTTTTTATTTTCCCTTAATACATACTTTGAATCCTAAAGAAGTTTGTTAAAGAAAAACCGAAAGGATTAATGACCTTAAAGTAGCATTTTTACAGGTAGTTTTCAAATTCGTACACAACTCTAATCCATCAAATCTTCTGCGTATAGGAGTTGTCAAAAGCTAATTTCATTCACGGAATTGAACTTTTCCTTTATCATCACCATATCTTTAAGTTTTCTTTTGGAGAGGTTAAGTAATTTAAGTAACATTCAAAAGACAAAAGGAAAAGTCTATGTTGTTTAACATAATTAGGGATAGAATCCAATTCACAATGGCGACGATATTTCAAAGAGCAATAATGCAATAATGTTTGCAAATTTTCCTCAAATGTCAGATTATCCTCAATTGATCAACTACATATTTTCTAGATTTTTAGATTCATTAAGCACTAAGCTACTCCTCTTTTCTTCTCTCTCTCAATTAAGGTTTTTCCTACTCATGTACTCATGTTCTTTTCTATACACACACACACATTAATTCATCAATTGTACCTTTTAAAATTTAGGTCTTGACTTTAATAATTTCTCATATGCTAATTCTATGTGCTTTAATATTTTTATATTTTTTATAGTTTACTCAAAGATTTGTTTTCAAACCTGTGTAATTTAAGTCTTCTTTTTTTAAATGATGTAATTTTAGTCAAAATAAATAATATTAAAATGAAATAATCCAAAAAAAAATTGCCTTACTTTCCTTCAATAGTCATGGGATATACAATGTAATATATATTTAAACTTAGGCCTCATTTTTTTTCCATTTCATCAATCATCATTGAGCGAACTTAGACCTCGTTTGTAATAACCCAATTCCAACACTTAAACTTAATGGATTCAGATCTTAACACATTCAAACCGTTGATAATAAAATAGAACATCCTGAATGAATTAAGTGGCATTGAATTTTAGGCAAAACTTGTTCCCAAAAAAAGTGAAAAGCTATTTACTTATCACTGAATATGATATATATTTAAATGTATAAGATTTAGTACTTAACAATTCCAATCACTTGATGAATTCAGACTTTCAAATTTTAGATTTTAGACTTTAGTTTTATCAAACGCATCCTTACTTTTTATCTAATTATTAGAGAATATGAATACTTGACAGAAATCATGTCTTACATAATAAATATGAATACTTGATAAAAGATAAAAGTTAAGACTTATATGAAAGTATAAAAGGAAGTTTTAACAATGTTAATTGCTTAAAGACATGATAAACAAGTAAAACTCAAAGGAAAAATGCATGTTGCTTGTCAAAAAAATTTTATGCTAAACTATTGACAATGACATGATAAGATTTTTTTAAACTAAAATTTGTTGATTTAAATGAAGTTCTATTTGCAAAAAATAAATAAATGAATAAATAAAAGTTTTAGAATTGAATAAAAGTAAGAACCTATAGAACCAAAAAAGATACAAGAAAATATTATGGCAAAACTGCATTATTTAATTATAAAGCAATACATCTATTAGTGTGTGAGTGAGAAAGAGAGAAATGAGAATAATAGGAAGAAGAGTGAGAGACTCTAATAGAAAATGCTTAATTATAGAGAGAAAAGAGAAGTAATTAATTCATAATGGATTCTAGGAAAGTCAATGAACATATATAAAGTTGATTGATTGAGGGTAATTTTGGTATTTAACTAAAATGCGCTTTGGTTAGAAGATAAATGTTCTAATAGTATTGCTTGTAAATATTGATCCCACATCACGATAATTATCTAATTTTGCAACTAGGCTACCCTTTCCTCTCTAAATGGCTGGCAATATTTCCAGATAATGTTCCTATCAGAGCTAATTTTCCTCAAATGTCAAGATTACCCTTAATTAGTCAACTTCATATATTCTTCTAGATTTTTTAAGATCCATTAAACATTTAATTACTTCTCTTCTTCTCTTTCCAATTAAAGTTTTTTGCTACTTATCTACTCACATTCTTCTCTGTCACACACACACATGCATACACACACATTAATTCATCAATTATTTTCATGATTTACTTGATCTTGACTTTAATAATTTCTCATGTGCTAATTCTACGTGCTTTCATAATTTTTTTATTTTTATAAATTTACTCAAAAGATTCTTTTTTCAAACACATTGTAATTTAAGTCTTCTTTTTTTAGGCAATGTAATTTAAGTCAAAATAAATAATAGTTAAAGTGAAAATAATCCAAAAAAATAGCCTCAATTTTTCTTCAATATTCATGGGATATGCAATGTAATGTGATTTAAACAAAATTTTATCTAATTATTAGAGAATATGAGTACTTGTCTTACATAATAAATATGAATACTTGATAAAAGATAAACGTCAAAACTTACATGAAAAGTATAAAAGAGGAAGTTTTAGTAATGTTAGTTGCTTAAAGGCATGATAAACAAACAAAACTTAAAGGAAATGCACGTTGAATATCAAAAAAATTTTATGCTAAAGTGTTGAGTTACAATGACATCATAATAATAATTATTTTAAACTGAAATTTGTTGATTTAAATGAAGTTCTATTTTCAGAAAATAAATAAATGAATAAATAAAAGTTTTAGAATTGAATAAAAAAAAGCCTATAGAACCAAAAAGATACAAGAAAAGATTATGGCAAAAACTATGCTATTTAATTATAAAATAATAGAGCCATTAATGTATGAGTGAGAAAGAGAGAAGTGAGAATAATAGGAAGAAGAATGAGAGACCCTAATAGAAAATACTTAATTAGAGAGAGAGAGAGAGAGAGAAGAAGAGTGATTAATGTATAATGGATTCTAGGAAAATCAATGAACATATAATAATTGCTCTAACAGTATTGCTTGCCATTCATAATAAGTTTTACATATAGGATTGTAGCCCAAGTATAGGGCAAATAAATGGCATTAATGGTACATTAACTTTTGTCTATCTACTTATTTAGTTTTTTCAACTATTTGAAGTATTCATTAGGTCCTTCAACATATAAATGTGGTTCTAAGTGATCCCTCTACTGCAAATGTTAGAATAGTGATTTTCCACTTGGCCTCCTGAGATTTGATTCGATGTCTATTTCTTTTAAATTATAATGGAAAAAAAATAATGGCTCTTTCTAATAGTTTTGGTTACATTTAACATGAATAGTTTTACAAACTAAAGTCGGCAGCACTATTGTTCTAACACTATGAACTAAACCAAAAGAAAAATTACCCTTCTTTTGTAACAAGCTTAATATTCCATTACGTTTAAAAAATTTTACTGATTTTCTTCATTGTTATTATTGTTGTCATTGTCATTGTGAAATTTATTAATGGATTCAGAGTCACACAAACATATACATAGCATTATAATCCAATAAGAATCATTAAGGAAAATATAAAGGCATTATCTTTTCTAAATACACTAACAAGTCTAGATCCATAACAATTAATCATAATTTGAATTTGAAGTATAAATTTAGCATATATGACATACTTAGCTAGTGTATATGCTATTAGTGGTCCAAATAAAAAAGAGAGTTTTTTTTTTCAAATTTTTATCGCTTCAATTTCTCATACAGTCAATTTAACGAAGAAGATGATAACTTTTGATAATAAAAGGATAATAAATAGATTAAATAAAGTTGGCACCCTCACTCAGTTTTTTTTTTTCCTTCTTGTTTGCTTTTTTCTTTTTGGCACATAAATTCACATACTTAATCCTTGTCCACTAAACTTGTCACTTCATTCTATCAAATAATATTATAAATAACAATATGGGAGAACACAATATCCATAAATAAAACTTGTTAAATGAGTTGCTTATAATTTTTTGTGAGTTAAACTAGTGGATAATTCAATTTAGCCAGATGACTGAAGTGGGGATATTGGAATACTTTGTAGTTGTAAGTTAACTGGGTCCAAATTAACATCAAACAATTTTTTAATGGGAAAAAATTAAAATTGTCTTAATTGAATTTTGCCTTAGGGACCATTCAAAACTAAATTCATTATTTTAAGGGCCTAAGAGGCACTTTTAAAAGGTGAAGGACCAAATAGTATACCGAGTAAAAGTTGACTATTATAGCCATCTACTCTTTAGTATATACGACTGCAATGGCTTTGTTTAAGGATCATAGTAGCACAATAGACGCTGTTACTTTGAAAGTTATAGACATATATAAAATTCTTTCAATCTTAATTGTTTGTATCACGTGAAATATTTTAAATACATGTGATAGTGTCTAAAAATCAGAAATCCGAAGTTACGTATACTTGAAATAGAAGGATAAGGATATAGAATAACAATAGACTTTAGACAATGAGTGGTAAGACTAGTTTGTAACTTACAAAATGATAACATCTGTCACGTTCCTATTTTCCTAAGAATTTAGAGAATAAGTTATTCTTGGAGTAGAGATATGTTCTTCATCTGCAAAATTGAGCAAGACAAATTAAATATATCACACACACACACATACATTAACGAATGTATTTATGTGTGCGTGTCTATAGTATGTATGTATATGTGTATGTATGTATATATAGTCTTTTACCTGTTAGGTTTGATAGAAGGTTTTACTTTTTGGAAGTTCTTCATCACGTTTATTACTTTTAAATTCTTTCTTATGCTTAGTAAAATTTCTCTGATATCTGTCAGATTCGGGAATAGAATCCAACATCCCATATTTGCAGAACAAAAAGTTCAACTTTGTTAGATTCTACTGATATCATCAAACTTGATAAACCTTCAACTTTAGTGCAGGTACCAATCAAACACTCAATTATCATTGTGTTTTCAAAATACAAAAACACATAAAAATTACATAACTTTTACAACTATATTCAAGTGGATTAACAAGGTGATCAATTGACATCAATCCCTGGTATATATCAAAGAACTAAATGCCCCAAACAAACACCTCCCTTCATTAATTTTTAAATATTTTGCCAAACTGTAAACTATTTATATTTCCACAAGTATCGAGCCTTTTTGTTTCTATCATATCAACAAGATAAGAAAGGCCTATTTTTAATATTTGACTTTGTAGTCTCTAATTTTTTTTGGCTTTTTTAGTACCAATTAATATTGACCTGAAATATATAAATTTGTACGAGGAATACACATTGTATACAGGGTTTTGTGAAAATTAGCTGGAGGCGATTGCCCGAACGTATGTGGCTCCGCCCTTGCCCTAAATTATGTGAAAAGTCATATAATAGGATGTTTTCGAATTAATTACCTTGAGTATCATCCAAGATTTTGTACGGAAAAAAGACAAGATTTAGAGATTGGTTTTCCATATGCACATCAATTTTGAAGATGTGTACTATCAAAATCTACAAAAAGGGCAAAAAAAATCTCTAAAAATCGAACTGTAGTATGTAGGTTTACTTCACTTCTGTGACTTCAAACTTGAGGTTCCCTATGTATTAGAGTTTCTGATAAAAACTATTATCCTGAATTCAAGTAAAGGTGTGGTATACTGGAACATTCCTGTGAAAAGACTCCCTCGGACATAATTATAGATTTTGCGGGATAAAAATATAAGCTTCTGAGGTTGATGGACAAGTAAAATTGTGAAATAAACTGAAGATGTGTATGGTCAATTTTCAAAATCTCTATGAAGTCTTCTTTTTTCTTTAAATTTTTTTCTAACAGGTAAGAATTGGGATTTAAGAAAAGGGGAGGGGCTGGGGGGTTAGAATCAGGACATTTACAAAGTCAAAAGGAGGACACTTGTACATCTTCAAGTTATTTGTATGCAGGAAAAATTATCGAGCATTTGTTATTATCTAGGGGGAATTTGGTCCAATCTCTATTGCAATTGGTTTTAACTATTTTGAATCCCCCTTTGCTGAAATTAATAGCTGTGATTTTGCAGATTAATTATGACTTATACTCAGCGGACTCTTCATTAGGAGTACAACTCGTTAATTACAATGATACTTTTAAGCTATCCAAAATTTTAGCAGCTTAATCATATACACTAAAAATAGTTAAGTCTGGATATTTATACAGCCAGTGGCTTCTTTTCGACCAGAAAGCAGAATATTGCAATTATAAAAGACGATTTGCTTTTTTTCTTAATAACCATTTTTTGTTAGCAATAGCATTATCTCAAGTCTAAAAGGCCATGAATCCTTTTTCATTCTCTTCTTTCATTCCAGCTTCCCAATTTGCCGCCTCTTCAACCCTAAAGTCCTGATGCTGAACTAAAAATACCATGTGGAAAGGCCTTATTTTTTCTTACAAAAACATACTACAAGGAAATTAACGAATAATCATGCCACAGGGAAATTAACTAAAGTAGACCAGTAGGGCCTTTTTTACAAGACTTGGAAACAATTGATTCCAGATAGGAAACATATGCAAACTATCTTCGTTTTGTCTTCTTAATTGGACCAACCGTTGCTCTTTCTTAATGTAATCCTACAAGGAATCACTTAAAGCAAAACTAAAATGACTGAGGATCGTTAAGGTAACATTTTTCTATGCAGTTCTATTAATTTGGACCATCCATTGCTCTTTCTTAATATAATACCGCAAGGAATCAGTTAAAGCAAAACTAAAATGACTAAGGATGGTTAAGGTAAGATTCTCCTGTGTAGCTCTATGAATCTGTGTAGAACTCAAAAAATTTCACAAAAAATCTATAGGAGACAATTTCCTTAAAACCAATGTATATAGCGAGGCAATTTAAGAGAAAGAGGAATAATAACAATAATATATCATTAATCATGCATAATAATAATAAGGTCCTCAAACATTCACTCTTCTCAACTGATAATAATATTAATACTCACTATTTATAGACTAGATGACTTGGTAAATAAGGCCCCGTTTGATAACCCAATTCAGGTCTTAATCTTAATGGCTTCAGACCTTAATGGTGTTAAGACTGTTTGATAACAAAAAATACTACATCTTAATGATTAAGTGGGTCTGAATTGCCTAGGCAAAATGGAACCCAAAAATTAAGTGATAAGTTTATCACTTATCACCACTTAATAAAAAGTACGCTCAGATGTTAGGGTTTAAGTACAGTTTTTAGGACATAAATAACCCTTGCCAAATAAAACACAATCATTTTATTTTTTCCTCTTCTCTTTCTTCTATCGTCTTTCTTCTCTCTCATTCTTTTCTTTCCATCATCGTTCTCAGTTTATCAACCTCTTCTCCAATTTTTTTTTTTTTGTTAGCCTTCATTCTTAAAAAGTTTACCCATTGAAACATTCAATTTTTTTAGCATAAAGGTAAGTATTAATTTCATGCATATGCTTTATTTCTACTGTGTAATTGTCGTTCGTACTCATATTCAATAAAAACCTATGCTTCATCTATGTATTTGATTTATACGGTTAATGGAAAAATAATCTTCCATGATAGAAATAAAAGCGTAGGCAATACAAACTGACTAGAAAAAATAATCTTTGAGAATGAAGAAATTGTGGTACAAAATGAGCAACATGCTAAAGATAACCCAGAAAATGCAGAACACAGAAGAGGATCTTGACAAGTTGATCAAACTTTTATGATCAACTTACGTAAGCAAATTAAAAATCAACATTTTTAGCTTTTTTGATCAATTGTATTTATAACATTTGATAGACTAGCATTTTATATTTTATCAAATAAATTTGTTATATTATAATTTTAATTTCATTTTTAGCTCATTCTTTTTCTTTTTTTTATAATAGTTCATTCTTTTTCTAATAAATAATTCTTATTTTTTTGATAATAGTTCATTCATTTTTAGTTCATTCTTTTTCTAATAAATAATTCTTGTTTTAAATAAAATTAAATCATATGTCTACTAGTAAAATATACCAATATACATCATTTATAAACAAGTCAATATAAGGACAAAATTATAAAATACAAGAAATTTAGCATTCAGTCATTTATAATTATAAAACGTGCATAATACGCTGAGCTTTAGATTGCAAAAGTTGTATTAGATTCACCACTTAACAATTCGGACTTAATGTATTGGGTTTCGGGATTTTAGATTTACTTGATTTTGATTTTAGTTTTATCAAACGGGGCCTAAGTCTTATAATCATAAGAAATTTACTAATCAAATACTAATTACTAAATACTAAAACTACTATAACTTGACTTCAATAGAATTATAAAATCTTAACTCGACTAAAACACTGCTAAATAATAATATAGAAATTTCTATTTTTGAATCTTGATTTAATACTTAAACCAAACTCTCCATTAAATCTGGTCCAATTCCATCTCGCGCAATAATTTCCATTAAAAATTTAGTCACAGAATAGATAATATGCAACTCCATCTTGTTGCAGATTTCCAATTTCATCTTTATACATGGCAGTGGACGCACTTTACACTTTGCAAACAATTTTTCAACAATTTCTTCGTGATTAACATATTCATTAATGGAAACCCATTCATCATCGAAGGTACCATATTTATCACCAACATAAGTGCCCAAGAATACAAAATCATAATTATTTCTATTGCCAAAATGATCACCACCAAATAATTCAGAAAATCCACTACCACAATTATAAAAAAATTTCACAGTGTCAATCAAGTTTTTAGGAGCAAAATATTTTCCAATTCCAATGAAATCCATGTCAATCAAGTCAAACTTTTTCTTATCAATTTGAAGACAGCTCAAGTCAATAAATGGTTCAACAATTTCTTTTTCTTCTCTTACGAAATCAAAATTTTCTTTTTTTTTTCCCTTTGTCGTGTTAGCCATAGAAAAATTTTCAAAATTTGACATATAAATTACCTGATGAATATGTGACAACGCTAAAATATCTTTCACTTTTTCATTTTCACTAGCATCTTGAGCAGGTGGAGTTTTAATATATCAATGCAATTTACATGCCTTGAGATGTGTTTCCATCTGTTTCTGCCAAAATTTGAACTCTACCATTATTTTTAATTTTTGAACAGAATAAATAATATTGGGGTTAGGATATGTCATAACTCAATCAACTGACTCTAGTACCACTCTGATGGACTCAAAATAATAATAAGCATAAACCCATAAGAAAAGTTACAAAAAACAGAATAAAGAGGCAAAGGAGAATTCTTCACTATTAATCACACAAAACAAGGTTGCGGCTATACACTCACCAGAACCATGTAGAGGCAACAAACTCTGTAAAAAACCCTAGGCCACATAATACAAAGAAACGACGATGCTTTTTCTAATAGATACTGTTGGGCCCAAATGATCGATCAGTAAAGCGAGTTAAAAGGAGGAATAACCACAGGGCGCCAATTATGAGGCATAGAAGGATACAAAAAATCGTTCCAAGCAGTAGGCACCGAGGGTATCGGCGGCCAAGGGATAAAGAGCTAACTTAGTCTTTGGTAGAGGCGCTGATGGTATCGGTGGTTGAGGGAATCGGCACGTAAGAGGGTCAGGGTCGCTTGACGGTTAATAAACGTCCCACTACTAGGAACGAGTGGGAGTTCAGCAGATAGAGCAGTTGGCATGACCCTATATTCTAGGAAGTGATAAGCTGCACTATCCCCACTATTCGCGAGATCAGCAGCAAATAGGGAAGTGGGTGAGAAGTAAGACCGGCACCGATTTCGGGGGAAAACGGTTGCAAAGTGGTGCCTATAAATACCAATGAGCGTGCCAGCAAAATGGACACGATCAACAACATCATAAAAATAGAACCACAAAATCAGAGTTGAGTAGGAATAGCTTTTAGAATTCAGCTCTTTTTATTTCGCAATCAGCTTGTTCATGTTCTTTGTTTCAGTTTCTTTACTATTCAATCAGCACATGTCCTTACTTGTTTCTTTCAATCAGCTTGTTCATATTCTTTATTTTACACCAGAGTTCAATTCTTTCATTTTGCAATCATCTTGTTCGTGTTATTTGTTTCCTTTCAATATTTAGTCTTGAGTTCTTTTGGTACATCGGCATCGTTTTTAGCATCTTTTTGATACTTATTCCTTTCAACCGTCATCAGCACGGGATTTAAGTCCTTGGGATCACTCAAGGCGGACGAACAGCAATCGTCTAGTTAGGATAATCAGCGCACTAAGACCAGGACATCACCCAATCGGTAGACTAGAATTTTCCTAGTTTTCGGTGATAAACTAGGTGGCACGCGCATAGAGCCGATCCTCAATCAGCAGGTGTTCGTGAACTGCAGAAATCATCAAGAACAGTTTGGCACGCCCGGTGGGACTCGAAGCAAGAAACAAGATGGCAAGGAAAGATACTAGCGTGGAGCCCGCTGTAATCGAGGAAGAAATCTTGGCGCCGAGGCGCCGATCGCCCGTTGGAAGAATGATGATGTGGCAGAACAAGTTGTTCGGTGTCTTAGAGTCACGCTTGGACTAGCAAGAAAGGAAATACAGAAAGGACGCGGCTCATTGGAGGGAAGAATGGACAGGGGCTCTGGACACACTTCGACAAGACACCAGGGAGGAGGTGATCACTGAAGTTAAGGAAATTAAGGAATCGACCGCGACAGCTGGAGGACGGATAAAGTTTTTAGAAGCGGCGGCGATAACCTTGACTGCGCGACGAGAACCGACCTCTTAGCAACCGATATGAGGAGGTTGGCCACCTCTGTTGAATCTCGCAGCAAGTGGAATTGTCGACGGGCTTAGACGCGCCACTGATCTTGTCAAAGGCGATGGAGGGCAAAGAGTCAGACGTGTCAGCGGACTTACAATCGGTGGATAAAGGAGCGGAAGAAACGCCACGCGCAGCAGATAGGTCACCCCTACCACCAGGCGTAATTAGATTCGAGGGGAGCGTCCCAAAATCGCCGATCGGGCGGGTTGAGCTAACATGTGTATTTCTCGCCAAGGGATCGCCTGAGATCGCACGCGATATGGCGCACGAACAGGCACCGTTAAGTCCCATATGTACCCCCAGTGATGAGGGGCACTGATTTGGGTCCATCCAGCAGTAGGTTTCCCAGGGGGCACGAGACTGCAGAGAGCACAGGTGGCAATCGGTGGAGCATCGACGATCCACAGATGCTGTCGGAGGAGAACTGGTCGAACCAAAGGATCCCCATTCGCGATCCGACTTGGCAAGGATGGCAACGCGGCGGAAGCTTCTGGGATCGATTCGACCAGGACTCGGAAATGATCGGGTCGATTGTCACCGAGGCCGTGGCTGGATCGCCCGATATCGTAAACCTACCCTGGATCACCACACTTACGCTTCCCATGCGGTTACCGCCCGGAGTTCATCAAATTCTCAGGAACACGCATACCCTTGAACACATTGGTTGATTCAAAGATCCAACGCGGGAGGTCCAATGACTTTTTTGAAGTTGAAGTATTTTCACTACCATAAGCATGGCTTTCGATTGGTATACCAAATTGGAACCCAATTCAGTAGAGGAATGGGACCAGATGGAACGAGCCTTCCACAATCGGTTTCACAACCCGTTACCAGAACTGAAGTTCACCGATGTAAGCCACATGGAGCAAAAGGTAGGGGAGACTACTAGCCAGTTCCTAAACCAATTTAAGCTGGCCAAGATGCGGTGTACTGCAAAGGTCCTAGAGGAGGAATACATAGAAGCTGCTATGATGGGGATGAGGAACTTCAATGCAGTAAAGTATTTCGAAGGTAAAACGTTTAGGGATCTTGGGGATCAAATCAACAGCGTGCACCGATTTGAGAGGATCTAAGAACGTGATGCCGAGCTGAAAGCAGGCCCGGCTCAAGGGTTAGCTTTTAAGGGGGTTGAACCCAGCGTGGCGTACGTTTAGGAAGAACTAGGGGAATACGAAAATGGCCCAAAAGTGGACGCCGCTGAAATCATCGGCAACAGTATTTTTACCTACTAGGCTCTGGTGCCACCCAAGACGCAGCAGCTTGCCGTGCAGTATTCAATACCAGGTTTCAGGAAGAGGCCTACCGAGGCAATGAAGCGGTATAGCTTCGATATAACACAGGCAGAGGCGATCTTCGACTTCTTACAAATGGAAGGAAGAGTCAAATTCTCGCAAAACTATCGACAGCCGAAACCCGAGGAGCTGGTCGGCAAGGAATTCTGTAAGTATCACGGCACCTTCTCGTATTTCACTAATAATTGCATTGTTTTCAGGAACTATATCTAGAGAGCTATCGAAAAGGGGTTATTCAAGTTCACCGACGAGTCTATAGGGCCCACCGGGGTGGAAAAGAATCCTTTTCAACACTTTGCAGATATCAACGTGGTCAACATCAAGTCGACCCGGTAACAAGGTATAAGCAGCGAATTTGATCATCGCACGGTTTCCAAGTGTCAAAAAGGTACACAATGCCTGATACCAGTAGATTGTGGACGCAGTTGCTCAGATCTCGGGATGTCAGAATGAGATGTCCTATGGCGCTGCCAAGGAAATAGGAGGAAGCGAGCAGATGACGCTCCTGATCAACGGCTAACCTCAAACGTGGATTCGGAGGAGGCAGCCGGAGGTCCAAATTGCTAGCCTCGTCGAGCAGTTTGCCCAAATCATGACGGGTGGCCGGTAGGAATTCGCGCCTGGCGAGGATCGGCGGGATCAGGGAAGAGTGCTGGTCACACACGACAACGACGCGCAAAGATCCACACCAACGAAGCGGTGCAATGACACCGTCACTGCGGAAAAGGGACCTTCGACGGCGGGCCCTAGGATGGTGAGGAGGGTCGGCAGTGGCGGTAGTCGCACCTGAATTCCCCCACGCCTGAAAATGACGAAAACACAAAAACGGTGTTGGCGAGGCAGAGGCATGCAGAGAGGAAATGAAACCTAAGGAAGCTGGAAGTTGCTAAGCCAGCATTAATTTGAGCCAAATAGTACCAAAGACCGAGGCACCTAACCCATTCTAAGGTTTGGTTCCTTACCTGAGAGGCAAGTTAATATGGTGTTGGCCTTACCGATGCACTTCATGTCTAAGGAAGAGTAGCCCGAATCGGTGGGAAAGGAGGTCGCATCGAGACCACCACGCGATCGAAGTTTGGAGACAAAGATCGATGCTAAGCAAGACCCACCGTGGCTAAATCCACATCAAAAGCGGGCTCAAATAGGATACTTCTCTTGCGACCCGAGGACCCGGTAGCCAAGTATCTGAGACCACTATTCATTAGGCTTACATCGAGGGGGTCCCAACATCACGGATCTTGGATAACGGATCAGCTGCCAACATCCGCCAGCCAGTGATGAAGAGACTTGGGAAGACATATGAGGATTTGGTGCCCAATCATCACCGTAAGCAACTTCATGGCCGACGGGGGTGTTCCCCTGGAGGTGTCGGCCGCAAAGATGTCGATGACATCCTTCTTTGTGGTTGACACTGCAACCACTTATAACGCATTATTAGGAAGAGACTGGATACATTCATCCAGATGCGTGCCATGCTCATTGCATCAAATATTAATACTATGGAATGGCAAGGACGCCAAAGTGATTTGAGCTGATGCACGGCCCTTCAAGTGCGGCGCAAACGCAGTCGAGGCCATTTACTACTGCAATAATATCGTTTCAAACCGCTTTCACCGAAAAAAGAGTTTAAGAGCGACTCCAGAATGCATTAGCACCGAATGCCTGCAATGGAGATCGGACAATGCGGCGGCTCCGATTGCACATACATCCCGTTTAATGATGATAAGTGAAGAAGAAGCAAGAACTCCAAATGAGTTAGAACGGAGATCAACGAAACGGGACGGAGGTATGCCAGGATATATTGCGACGGGTAGTCGAGTATATGAGGGAACAAAGGGCCGATGTAGCCGAAAATTGCCGATTAGGCCGATGTCATATATATGAAGAAGACGCTGAAAGAAGCCCATATAGTTCGCTTAAACAAATTAAGACACCAAAATGGACGACATTAAATTGGAAGTGAAAGACCCGCAGACGAGAACTGGGACGCTGGACGCCCATCTTCATATTATCGCTCATCACCGTGACCAAATAACCAGGTGAGGCGGTTTAGGGATTGTTTTGCTTGGGATTACAGTGAAATGCCTGGCTTAGACCGCAAATTGGTGGAACATAAAATCCCTTTGAAACCCGGATATCGGCCTCACAAGAAACCACTCCGAAGGTTCTCGGAGAAAGTAGTCGTCAAACTCAAGGAAGAGGTGGAACGTTTGCTTTTGGTCGATTTCATAAAGGCTATCTACGCCGAAAGTGGTCGCCGAATGTCGTGATCAAGAAGAGCGGTAATCGATTTGAAAACCTAAACCCATCCCCGAAAAGACGAAAATTGTACCAATGCCACGCCGCCGAGTGAGACTCGCCAGCAATGAGATTATATCATTCGTAGACGGCAATGCCGGCTATAATCAGATTTATATTGTGAGAGGATAAAGAAGATGTGTCCCGGGGCGAGGTATAAATCAATGGAAGGTGATGTCGTTCGATCTAAAGAACGCGGGTGCCACATACCAGAGGGCGATGAATTGCATGTTCCACGACTACATCGGTGACTTCCTCGAGGTGTATATCGATGACATAGCTATCAAATCAGCGTTATTTGCCGATCACCTGCAGACCTACAAAGGACATTCGAAAGATTGAGGAAGCATCAGTTGAAACTGAACCCTCTCAAATGCGCGTTTAGGGTGTCAGCAGGGAATTTTCTAGGTTTCCTAATACATAAAAAGGGAATTAAAATGGACGAGGACAAGGCTAAGGTCATCATAAATGCTCGGCCCCCAAAAACAAAAAAGGAATTGCAGCAGTTCATGGGCAAGGTCAATTTCCTGAGAAGATTCATCGCGAATCTAGCCGAAAAAGTCAAGATTTTTTCACCATTACTAAAGCTGAAGCAGTACAAAGAGTTCACCTGGAAATCTGAGTACCAGGAGGCCTTCGAGAAGTTGAAAGAGTACCTCTCTAACCCACCGATAATGATCCCTCCAGACCAAGGAAAGCCACTGACGCTGTACTTATCGGCACTAAAGATACTATCGGCCGCTTCGCCGTGACAACGAGAGGAACGAAAGAGCGAAGGTGTCCCGACGTCGACCGAGGTGCGATATCGGCCAATCGAGAAGTTGTGTTTGGCCTTGTACTTCGCTGCACACGGGTTAAGGCACTACATGCTCCCTGTATTGGTATACGTCATTTCAAAAATTGATTTGGTTAAATGCATGTTGTATCGGCCCACACTTAGTGGCCGATTGGGGAAATGGGCATTGTATCTCATAGGGTATCAATTCCAACACATCCCGCAGACGGCGGTGAAAGGCCAAGCATTGGCCGATTTCTTGGCAACCCACACCCCGCATAGAGGATTCGATAATTGATTGGGGCATTAACGAGGTCCATGCCAAGAAATCGATAATGTGGTTTGACGGTTCAAGGATCGAGTATTCTCTGGCGCAGGGATCTTTGTCAGCATAACCGTAAGGTGTACAACCTTCGTGTTGATATTCGACTCATCCAATAATCAATATGAGGCTACCGTCATAGATCGGAGATATTGGCGGCACTGCCAAAGTAGGACGCGGTGACTCACTGCTGATAATCAATCAGGTAATGGGAGCATACCAGTGCCGAGATGCCACACTGATGAAATACCAATATGTGGTGGGAGAACTGCAACAAGAGTTTAGGAAGGCTCTTGGCCTGCATACCTGCCACCGTAATCAAGCAAACGAGTTGGCCCTGATGGCATCAGCAGCACCATGGCCTGGCAATGGAGAAGATGCCAACTTTAGGATCGCCAAGCGGATAGTCCCGGCGTACCAGGACCGAGTGAAATCATTGGAAGTAAATTGTGTCGCCATAAAGAAAAGCGAGGAACAATGATCATAGTATTGAGGGACCCCCAACCTAACCTGAGGAACGCTGAATGAAGCCCGTCGCATTACGCTTACCGGCCGGTTGTACGAAGGACAAGTCAAAATTGTACCTGAAGTCCCTAAACGTGTCGGAAGCCTACCTGACAATGTTAGAAATTCATGAGGGCAATTTGCGGGCTCATCGTCGCAAAGATGATGTGGGTATTGAGGAGGCATGGTTTCTACTGGCCGACCATGCTAAAAGATTGCATAACATTCGCGAAAGGTTGCCATAAGTGTCAGTTGTTGGGACCAATCCAGAGGGTTCCGGCGCGTGACATGGAGATCATAGTCAAGCCTTGGCCCTTCAGATGCTGGGGGATCAATATAATCGGTATGATTTTTCCTCCATCTTCGTCACAACAATCTTATATAATAACTGCCACCGATTATTTCACCAAATGGGTAGAGGCAATACCCCTGAGGGAGGCCGATCAAAAATCGGTGACACAATTTGTTAGGGAACACATTGTACACTGATTTGGAATACCAGAATGTGTCGTGACTGATCAGGCCCTATACTTTGCAAAGGGAGAATTAAAAGCATTTGTTGATAGCTATAAGTTCGAGGTAACGCACTCGTCTCCTTACTTTGCCTAGAGCAACGGGCAGGCCGAGTTCACTGACAAGGTGATCAAGGCTATCATTGCGAAGACGATAGAGGATAATCCCAGGAAATGGAACGAGCACTTATCAGAGGCACTGCGGGCGTACAGAACTTCTTACAAAGCCGCCATTGGCATAACACCATTCTCACTAGTGTACGGACACGACGCCATCCTCCCAGCCGAGATCGTTCTGAAATCATTGCGACTAGCTAGGCAACATGGGTTGTTCACAGAGGAGTGCCAGGAAGTAATGCTCACCGAGTTGTCTGCATTAAACGAGACTCGGATTGTACAATAAGCGCAAAGTGGCAGGATTGTACAATAAGAAGGTTCGGTCAAAAATATTTCAAGAAGGCGATAAAGTGTTAAAGGCCATCCTACCACTCGGCAAGAGAGACCCCAGCCAAGGAAAATGGAGTGCCTTATGGGAAGGGCCATTGTGGTGTGTAAAGTCCTCTCTAAAGGGACGTACGTTTTACAAGATTTAAACGGTCAGGTACGCGGCAAGGCAATTAATGTGATATACTTAAAAGAGTTTGCCCCTTCAGTGTGGAAGACTATATCGCCTACAAGTAGGAGTGTTGTGTATAGATTGGCCGGTGCCTCAGAATAATCAATGTAAAGAGGCAGATATCGGTAAACAACAGAAAGGGTGGAATAAAAGCGGCTGATAGAGCCAATAGTGCATTACAGGCATAAAAGTTTGATCGAGACAAATCGGCTGTTCAAAAGAAAAAAAAAAGGGAACATCAAGGGACTTGGAGGGCATCCTCAGCAGAGGAAGTGGATAAGCCTACTTCTCCACCAGCCGCAATCTTCACCATCGCTGACGGCTCATTAGGAGGAGGCGGGATCCGCAGATGAGGTAGCAAGACCACCTATGATCAAAAGTGATCACTCGTGAGCCTTTTGACTTCATGACACCGGTCTGGGACTTTAAACGTTTAAGAACACCAAGGACGGTGCTTTGAGTTGCAGACATCAATCGCCCATCGGCGTCTACCTTTTGCAACCGGATTTGGTGTTCTTTTTTCCTCCCTTTCCGGTTTTGGAGCCGATCGTTTACCATCAAACCTCCAAAGGAGACTTTGCATTCTTCCTATTTCTGGCCCTCTTCCAAGTATGAGCCAGTCCTCTTTGCTTAAAGATTGCGCTGGGTGGGGCAAAGAAAACGAACGTTGATTGCAAATCGGCATCAGGCAGATGGTGATCACTGGACCTGGTAAAAGACTCTAAGGCTGACCGCAGAGCATCCAAGTCGACGTCGAGCAATTGCTCGACAGGGCGGCTAAACAAGTCCACCAAGACACTCTTGCTCTGATCAGCAGGAACTATCAACATGGAAAGGGAGGAGGTCGGAGAAGCTGTAGAGGTAGTTGAGGGGATGATGCCCGTAACTTCTTTAATCCTTACCATCAGATCTTACAATGACAGGGTCGGGGGAGTAGGAGGAGTGCTGGCTACAGGTTGGGAGAAAGAGATACGGAAGATTAGTAGCCGATGAATGGCAGGACGTGGAAGATGGGTAGAAACGCAGGTTGGAAAAGGATCAGAGGGTTTCAAAGCTCGCCGCTGGTCACTTTAAGAATCGGAGGAGTCCGAGATCAACCGCTGTGAGCCCTCTTTCCCTTGGTTGACGGTCGGGGTGGAGTCTTCAATTTGACCAGTTTATGCAGCTCGTGTCCGTGTAGCCGCACCCACTTTGCCCTTTTTAGCCGGTGATTTCTCGGCGACATTCTCCTCGACACTATCATCCAAGTGAATCTTCTCGATGGCTATTCCCATGGCCGTACCTAAGAAAACCACATAAGGAAGTAAGATTAGTATCAACGGAAGGTTAACATGGGAACGAACAATGATCTACCTGCCGACGTCGGTGAAGGGCCGACCACTTTAACTACGCCCTGGGAAATTAGCCGATCCTTTGCATGAGTGTAACAATGGGTAGCCATAACTAGATTGTTATCGGCATAAAGAGGTGTATAAGGATCGGCTACTGTGAAATACACGGTCGGGATTGGAGGTGGTGGCCGAATACGTTACCGATAAAATGTTTCAAATGGTGGGGCATCGGGGTCATTGAAGGAATAGCGTTTGAAGTATTCTCGAAGGTACCTAACTCGGCGGTCCTCATCCTTTAGATGATTAATGGCCGCCACCTCACGAGTAATTTCGGCACGACGGAACGGATTCCATTTAATCCGATAATAAGTTTCAAAAGATATAATATCGGCACGGAGTTTACCTTTAGAGGTGGCCGACGCCCTCTTACGCTTGATAGATTCTTGAGTTGTTAACGGAAGAAGCTTGGCTAGCAGGATCTCGATATTGTCGCTGTGGAAATGGAGGAAGTCACCCCACCATGCCAAATAGTCCCCAGTGGTGATTCCAAAGCTGGGAAGGCCAAGGCAACCGCTTCATTATTTGGCGCCAGCCTTAAATGTCGGTGGCATCCCTCAAAGGCTGTTGGGGAAGGGGCAAACCACTTCATTATTCGCCTTATGCAAGTTTCGATAATCGGTGGCATCCTCAAAGTTGGGCCGATAGTCATAGGAGTTGTGAAGATAAGAAAGGAAAGCCGGAATGACTTGCATCAGACCAAATTGTCGGCCCACGAATTGGGGACAGTACAGCTCGACACCAACTTTGATTTGCTTGAAATTGGACACAGGAGGGATATGGTCATAGTAGTCTAGGTGCAACACCGTGATGATCTTGACGGCTCTTTGTTCCTTTTCCCCAAGCATGATCGGACGAGAAGCGAGGGCAAAACCATGAGGGCAAAAATCGGCGGTTATGAACCACGTCGTAAGCAGGGCCGACCGCAGGAGATTCGTCGTAAAACAAATGAATGTAGTTGGCAAAATGCAGAGAGTTCAGGGGCTTGTTCAAGAATGGGGTGCTCCGCAGGTTCAGCACCTCTGGCAAAGCAACGTCAGTAGGCCTCACCGAGGGAAAATTACCTTGCAACCAGATCTGAAGGAACCACATCGGTCCCTGGACGGTCAGGAGGGACTGAAGCTCGAACAAACCTTTGTATATGTGAGAGCACGTGGCTGTACAAAGCAACATGGTAGAAATCCTGGGTGATTTGGAGGGCCGAGGTACCGAATGTATCGGCAAAGCCAGAAGACCAGGAAGTTGATGTGCTCATCATTGGAGGCTGGAGATTTGGACTTGGGTTTGAAAGCGAAATCCAAAAAATGTCCATAGGACTTTGTTTCTTTACTAATGGGACCATAGTTGTCCCGAGTCTTAGCCAGGCGGAGGTCAACACCCACATTCTCCCCGTGAGGAGGAAGCCATTACCGTTGGCGTCATGGGGCAGCAAGAGAAGAGGAAGGTACTAGAGGAGGTGCTCCAGAAGCATCGAGCCACGGCTAGAAGCTCGAAGTCAGGCAGGATGGCAGATTTGCACAGCTCTATGGCATCAAAAATGCCAACAGATTTCCAGAGAGTGACAAATTGAGACTTCAGCCTCTCGACCCATTAGTAGAAATGGGTATTGATATCCCGCTTATCTATTCCCCATGGCCGTGTCCGGAGCTGAGGAATCGATCGCCGAAAAACATTGGTGGTATACGTAAGAAGCGGTCTCGTGGATGTCGTTCTCTCCATCTGGGGACGACGGATGGGACCTACTCAATGAGTGACTTCTCGTAGGTATGGAAGCAGGGGGCCAAAACCGGCCGAGGATGCAATGAAAAGATCAAGGCATGGCTGTATGGCTTGGTGGCCTGTGAGAGAGGAGTTAACTGGGGCAACCGGAAGCTTTCATGATCGGTCGGAGGAAAAAGAGAAAGGAAAATGACAGCCGAAGGAAAGCGAGAAAAGCCGGGAGTAAAAGGGGCAGAGAAGAAGAGGAGAAGAGAAGCGGAAAAGTGTGAGAGATAAAAGGGAATGTCAAGAGTTTGATTGCAAATAGAAGTGGAACAAGATGGGAAAAGTTTTTTGAAATTTGAAGAACTGATTGACAGCTGCGAGTAGAAGCCGTCAGCATTGATGATTCTGCACAAGGATTAAGGAGTCCAGCGCTAGAAGGATATATACCGAATCTTGATCAGGGCAGCCAGCCACTGGGGAGATGACGCGTGTAAAGGCCAGTGGCAGGAAGGACGAAACGACGGTTAGAATGAGAGATGGAAGTGACAAATACACGTAAAATGCACAATCGGCGATATATACCGATCGTACATTTGAGGAGGGGCAGCTGTTGGGCCTAAATGATCGATCGGTAAAGCGAGTTAAAAGGAGGAATAACCACAGAGAGCCGATTATGAGGCATAGAAGGATACAAAAAATCATTTCTAGCAGTAGGCACTGAGGGTATCGGCGGCCAAGGGATGAAGAGCCGACTTAGTCTTTGGTAGAGGCACCGATGGTATCGGTGGTTGAGGGAATCAGCACGTAAGAGGGTCAGGGTCGCTTGACGGTTACTAAACGTCCCACTACAAGGAATGAGTGGGAGTTCAGCAGATAGAGCGGTTGGCATGACCCTATATTCTAGGAAGTGATAGGCAGTACTATCCCCACTATTCACGAGATCAGCAGCAAATGGGGAAGTGGGTGCGAAGTAAGACCCGCACTGATGTCGAGGGAAAACAATCTGCAGGGTTTATGGAGGGAAATTGACTTTCGTTGGCTGAACCCGATAGAATGTATTGTCGATATCGATAGATATAACTATTTCATATAGGAAGAGAGGGTATACACTTTTCTTGACAGGTTAGATGACCTACTAGACCAGATTCGTAGTGATATTCTGCGGATGAAACTATTTCCATCAATAGAAGAGGCATACGCCTATGTCCGACGAGAGGACAGTAGACAGTCGATGATACTGACAGGGGGAGATAATCTAATCGATACTGTCATGGCATCAAAGAGGAAGAAGAATGAGTTGATCATAGTGCCTCGGGTTGAGCCACTGATGGAAGAAGATAGCTTTACTCATTGCAGTAAGAAAGGACATACACAAGATATGTGTTTCAAACTGCATAGGTATCCAACATGGTGGAAAGAACGCAAATGGTGAAATTGATGGGTTGATCGATTGAATGTTGCTGATCAGAATGGAAACTTCAGAAAAGTGGTTGTTGTAGCTGCTGATACAACAATAGCTACTGTTCTTAACATTGCCCAAGTGCCTTCCAGGTCTTCTGACAATCAGTGTCAAAGTACAACTATCCAAATCAATATGATAATAGTTGGATTGTCGATTCAGGAGCCACCGATCATATGACGTATGATCCTAATGATTTTCATCAGTAACTTAGCTGAGACGGTCAAGGATTTTCAATGCCAATGGTATTCAGTGTCCAGTTACAGGAGCTAGAACTATTACTTTATCTCCATCTCTATCTCTATCAAATACTTTGCTGATTCCCTTACTGTCAAATAAGCTACTATCAGTAAGTCAAATAACTACTGATCTTAATTGTGTTGCACTAATGTATCCAATCTTTTGTCATTTTCAGGAAATTCTCACAAAGGAGATAATCAGTCGTGGTACTATGAGGGAGGATTTATATTACATTGATGATTTCAGTCTCGGTAGAGTCAATCAGACGAGGAGTGTGATAACACCAAGGAGCGAGAAATCCGACTTTGGCATCAGCGACTAGGACATCTTTCTTTTGGGTACATGAAACATCTATTTCCAGACCTCTTCTCGAGTATCAATATTGTCTATTTAAAATGTTAGACATGTGTATTAGCCAAGAGTCATAGGGTCCCATATCCTATTAGTTTGCATAGGTCTAATACTCCTTTTGCTTTAGTACACTCTGATGTTTGGGGATCATCCCCAATTACTTCATCTATTGGAGTCCGTTGGTTTGTCACTTCAGATGATCTGCATCAATGACTTGACTGCACTTGTTGAAACATAAGAATGAAATTTTGATATTTTCAAATCATTTTATTTCATGATTCGCATACGCTTTCAACTACAGCCAAGATCCTTCGACTGATAATAGTGGGGAGTACGATAACCGGCCACTACAAGAGTTTTTTAATGCCAACGGTCTTATACATGAAACATCTTGTACCCAGACCTCACAGTAAAATAGAGTAGTTGAAAGAAAGGATCGGCATATACTCGAGATAGCAAGAGTATTACTGATCAGTGCAAATGTTCCGCACTGATATTGGCTCAATGCAGTCACAACGGCACTCCACTTGCTAAATAGGTTACCCTCCAAATCTATCAACCTTCAGACCCCGCTAGAAGCACTGTCTCAACATTCACTGCCATCGGTCCTGATGCTTCTAGCACGAGTGTTTGGTTGTGTGGCATTTATTCATCTGCATAAGAATCAATGGAGTAAACTTGATCCTTGGGTTGTTCGGTGTGTCTTCATGGGGTATGCAGTGCACAAAAAGGGCTATCGGTGTTATGACCTGTCTACTAGTAGGATGTATGAGACAATGGATGTTACATTCTTGAAGTCAGAGACTTATTTTTCATCAGCATCCAATTCTTCCCTTTAGGAGGAGATAAGGGATACGGAAGAAAAGAATTGGCCAGAACTAGCGTGACCATTTTGGACTACTGATTCAGTTGGCGAGACTACTGGCAATGATGCTGCTATAGATTCTCCTACTGATAATGCTGATGATGTTGTCAATGCTGATGGAAACACTAATGAGCATGATGAACATGTTGATATTGGTCGTATTGATGACCTATCATTTGCTGATATGGTCCCTTCTTTCTCAATACCTGACCATACATCTCTTGAGAATATTCCTGAGATAAGTACTTTTGCCATCCCTATTTATACTCATTTGTTTGAAAAGAAAAGAAAAGAAATGCTATTAAAGAGTGAAGCAATACAAAAATGAAGTTATTAAATTTGATTCTCTTTTGTTTCAAAAAAAGAAAAGAAAGCAAACTAGAAGGTGCTTGCACTTCCCTTGCTCCCTCTCCATTTCTTACGTCTCATCCCTCCCGTGCTAGAGGAAAAAAAAAAAAAAAAGGGTTCTTGCACTTGCCAGTGAAATAGATTATGCAAATTATCCCACATCAACTTAGCAACCGATACTAGTCTAGCTGTACAGCTTTATTTTCGTAACATAAGGTTCTACTACAGATCCTATCCATAAATGTTCATTCTCTTCATTTACATTGCTACTACATCGCCATGCCTCTCCATTTCCGGCCTCTATTATTTTCAATATGTCACCATTTTGACTCAATTTAACTATTGATCCGAATGGATTAAACACATTCTCTAGTGAAACAACTGCTACCCAAAATTCACCTTTTTGGTTTGTTTTGATGTTGTCTGGCCTTCCTGGAAGTTTGGCAAAGATTTCAACTGTGCCAGCTTTTGATGGCTCAAGCAAATATCTCAATATTCTACAATTTGTAGTTTCAGCAACTAGCAGAAAATCATTATTTGTGGTCAATGCCACCCCATTTGGAAACACGAGATTCTTCAGGAGAACGGTTACTTGATTAGTCTTTGGATCAAATTTCAATAACCTTCCCGAGTTGTCTCCAGTAAGTATTACTAAAGCAAAATCTCTGAAATTTGGAGCAGAACAATTACTGGTATTGATGTTGAAGATAGAAATATTATAAACACATTATGCAAAAAACAAGTTGTTTCCCGGATTATTCTGGAATTAGTGTTAGCATTTAGGCTTTAATGATGATAGATCTTTGGACTATTTGGGCAAGCATGCAGATTAACAGGAGGCCAACCGAGGATATGAATATTAGTATTCCCAATTGACGAGATATTTCTACTTAATATTGTAAAAAATTAACGTCCAACTTGTAAACTCCAATGGTCATGTTCCATTTCTTATTAGTTTCATGACACTAATAGTGTCTAACAAGCAAGTAAAAGGGGAAAAAACCAAAAAAAGAAAAAAAGAAAAAAGAGGGACTTATGGTAAAGCAAGTAGTTGCAAATCCATCTTTTGTTGAAGAATCTTTTAGCTGTTTGGCTACATCGTTGATGGGTACTTTTTTTTTTCTTTTCTTTTAACCCTCCCACCTTTTCCCACACCCTTCTCACATCTAATTATTAGATACAAAATTCGAACTTAGTACAAAATTTGAACCTTGAACCTAATAGTGAGAAAGACTCTAAAAGATCTCCCTGACCAATATGTCAACTTCCATAGTTCATTGATGAATAGGGTTAATAATTTTTACTGTGAAAATATAAGATGGAGTATGAATTTACCTTCTTGGGATTATTGCACTACTCTTGGTGAAATAGACTATCCCACTATCTTGATCAACAACTACATCATTGGTGAATTTGAAAGGAACTCCTTCAGCTTCATTTGCTAATGATGTTGCCAGTCCTCCATTAGTACCTACCACTAGGAGACCCATATAAGCATCAGCAATGTACAGATTTCTACACTTTTGATTGAAACTTAGACCTAGTGGTCTTCCACATCTTGATTCAGTTAGGACATGATCCTGCGGACCTTCACAACCAGATCTGCTCCATAAAAAATTATCACTTTTTAGAATCTAAACAGAAATTAATAGCAATGAATAAGAAAATCCCCAACTTGCCAAAACTTTGTAAAAGAAATTTGTGAAATGACATGATCCGTGCTTTCTGGTGTCCGTGAAACCAGAAATTTCACGAAAAAACTATAGGAGATAATCAATGTATATGGGGAGAGGAAGGCAATTTACACACATACAAGTATGTGTGGGAGAAGAGGAATAATATCAATGATATATATCAATAATCACACATAAGAACAAGGCTCTCAAATTTCACTCTTCTCAACAAATAATAATAATAATAAGACTCCCTATTTATAGAGTAGATGACTTGGTAAACAAGTCTCACAACTACAATCAAACACTAATTCCTAAACAATAAAACTACCATAACTTGACTCCATTAAAATTACTAAAAACTTAACTTGACTGAAACATTGCTAAATAATAATATAAAAAATTCTATTTTTGAGTCTTGATTTAATATGCCAACAGTGTCTTTGAATGAGTTTGACCTCTAACTTTTGCCAAATCAAGCTAATAAAAAGTTAAGATTAATCACTTTTATATTATCAATGCAAGAATTTGTTTAGACAATCAATCTTGAATTTGTTTAGACAATCAATCTTGAATGCGTGCCACATGTTCAAGAGAATATTTTGAAATTTGAATCCAAACTTGCAAGAGTAAAAAGAAAAATTTACACTGGCGGTATGTGAAACATTAATCCAATAATTTATGTACTTAGATGTTTGTGCAGAATGTGGAACAATTAATATTACCTACAGATTATGTGCAAAACATCATCAATATTTTCGTCAACTAGTAAAGACGACACTAAAAGAAATTAGAAAAAAGATGATACTTTTTTGCCCCCCAATATATCTCCATCAGTTTCAAAATTAACATGTGCAAATAACTAGAAGTTAATTACTGAAGGCAGAACAATTATTTTCTTATTAGATGTATAGCTAGCTTATAGAATTAAGAAACGTGGAGAAGTACATTTACATAAAAGTGAATATTAAAGTCTTACTCTGACATATTGAAGGATCAAACCTTCATGTCTTGAGAATTCAACTTCTCATATAACTAAACAGCAAATAACTTAATTTTACGAGTACCTTGCACCCCAGAGAAAATGAAAATTAAAAAAAAAAAAAGAAGAAGTAGCCAATGAAGCAGCAGCTGAATATGTTCCCACAAATCTGAATTATTAGATAACTAGAAAGTTTGCTTTTATGAGCGTTGGAGAAGTCTCATTCGTAGGCCGTCTAGGACGGGCAATCCAGATTTTCTTTATTTACGTAATTGTTTATAAAGGTTTCAAATCAAATAACATGAAATGAAAACATTAATTTCATTAGATGGAAAAGATATAGTAAACCGAAGAAGTCAAGGTGTGGTCAATTAGCAAAAGATAATTAAGATTTATTATCGACTAGAAATATTTTTCCTCCTACTTTGATTTGGTATGGATGAGAAGTTATTTTCCTTTCCTCTTATTAGGCATGTATTATTTGCTGAAAATCATTTCTGGTCCTTCTAACGTATTCTAGTCCGTCGGACGCAAATTAAACAATATGATAAATTTGTTGAAAATAAAACAATTTGTGATTAATTCATCCATGTAATAACGTATGTTGTAAATTTTGCTGCGGCAAAAGTTCTGGCTACATTTTACGCATTATTACACCAAACAAAACACACAAACTTCTCCTAATGTGTCAAATCTATTTCGCTAGGTGCATGGGGATAATTTAGAAATGCCAGAAAAAGAAAATATAAATTTACACTTACTCAAAATTTTCCAAGGAATTTCTCCGTGTTTCATACACACATAATTATACATACATATATGAATGGTCAAAGTTAGGGAAAAATATCCAAACCTGTGTGGGGTTGTTATAGCAAAATTTGTCCAACGTTCCTCATTTGACAGCCACTTGATTATCCGGCCATCAGAAAGGCCGGCATAGGGGCCACCACCATATCTATCAAATACGACACTCTCAGGTCCAGTTGCATTGACAATTGGAAGTTTTTCACAATCTTGAATCTGATAATCTTTCGTTCCGACGCACAACTGACAATTCCAATCCCAGCTGAGACCAGTGGAGCTATGATAAGGATGGGTCATGGGGGAGACTGCCTCAAACAGCTTAAAATCCATAAACTTGAAAAATGGGGAAAAAGGGTATAATGTGTAGCCAATGTGGAACATATATACAAAATGATGCTTTAGTTTAGCTATGAATAAGACTAACAAGGTTTTATAGGACAACTTGTTTACAAAAAGGTGATTGTTGGAAAACAGAAACGATTAGGTATATGTTTAGTAATATTAGTAACGAAGTTTTTGATCCAATGTCCCACACAAATTCTTAATGCATAGGAAAGGGAGAAATTGCATCAACATCAACGGAATCTGCCGTTCAGGATGGGAAAACAAAGTTAGAATGACAACTCCTCCAAAAACTGATTATCTATAGCTTAAGGGAATTCTATAATCCCGTTAGAATATCAACAAAGATAATTAATTGATTTTAGCCTAGTAAACAATCAGCCGTCTACTGGAACAAGCAAAACTAAATGATTTTTTAAATGCTCCATATTCATCTCGTATTATTCTTTCACGCTAGTTTCGGAACAACCGTATCTTCACTTTATATTAATTATTCTTTTACACTATTTTCGCAACAACAGTTTGGTTGATGACTTGGAAACTTGCAGAACATGATAACGAATTGGATGATCATTTACTACTTGATATGAGTTCATTATTTAAGGGACAAAAATCTAAACGTATCGTCCATTGAAATATTGTAAAAGCATTTTACTTCGTTGCTTGGGCAGATAAAGTGTAAGAACAGCTAATATGGGGGCTTGCAGACATCTTGCTGGCCAAATTGTTCGTGCCGATTTTTACTAGCTGATGAACTAATGCCGATGCTGAGCTGTTGTGAGCATGCCACCGAGTTTATGTCAGGAAATCCAGGAAAACAATATGAATGGACTGATATAAATGAGAATGAATGCGTGCCGATAGTGTTGACTTCTGGATGATTACTGTTTGTCCTGTCTTGACCAACTCCAAGTATGAGGGCTCGAAAATTTTATTTTTATCAGAAAATGATTGATAATGATAATAATAATATTATTATGTATTTTCACTCAAATATTAGTGAATTTATGCTTTGAATTATTATTTTCTAATTTAGATGATTTTTCGAGAATTGTTTGCCGGTGTGTGGTTTTGGTCAAAAATTAGCGTTAAAAATTGTTTGGACGCATGAATAGTGATTTGGAATTGGAATCGAGCATATGTAGTGATATTATAGAAATATTATGAAGATTAGACAATGTAGGAATGAGATAAACCAGTAAAAGTTAGAGTGTCGCGCGTCGACGCGACAAAAAGTGGCTTTTTGACCACTTTTCCCTAATTTAAGGGGAACCACACTTTATGTCTCCTTAAAGCTTGTTTCTTGCTTCCTTTCCATTCATTTTTCAGCAGCCATTGGGGCCTTAGAGAGAGAGAGGAGAACCGGCTAGAGAGAGAGAGAAAAGAGAGAAATTGCAAGTTTTCTTCTTCTTCTTCTTCTTCTTCTTTCTTTTTCCTTGCTTCCTTGGAGTTTCAAGCCACCATTGAAGGCCATCATCCTCTTCATTCTTGCAGCCGTGAGAGAGGGAAGAGAGAGAGGGGCTGGTCCGATTCTTGGAGGAGAAAAATAGAGAGAGAAAACAAGTTATTTTCATCTTCCATCTCTTGAAGCTTGAAGACACCATTGGGAAGCCTTGATCTTGGTTCATTTCCCTTCTTGTTGCAGCCGAGGGTGTGAGAGAAAGAGAGGGAGAAATCTGTGGGTGAGAGAGAGAAAGGAAGAGAGAAGAAAGCTTCCTTTTGCTTGGCAACTTCTTGTTCTTGAACTTGGAGGAAGAAATCAACTTCAAGCAAGTAGATCTGTGGGAAAACTTGGAGGATCTCGAGGTATTGAATCTTAGGACATCATCTGTGGGTGGAACTTCATCAGATTTTCCTTGATCTTGCTAGATCTGAAAAGATCTGGAGGTATAATCCTTAAAGATCTTGGTTTTAACTTTATTAGCGGTAGATTTGTTAGATCTATGGTTTATTTTTGCTAAGAATGCTTATGTATGAAGCATTTGAGTTGGGCTCTTGAAATCCCAACCTAAGTAGCGGACTTGAGGTGGATTTTAGGTAGTTGACTTGAGGACCTGATTATGGATTTGTGTGATATTCGTGAAATAGTCTTGATATGGTTGGAATGTAGGATTTTGTTGTTGGAAATTTTGGAAGAAAAATGTATGAGATGGCCGAACCCATACTTGGTGATTTTAATGTTTGATTTCGAAATTTTGTAATTTCTCTTGAAGAGATTTTTGCCTAAATAAATGTGTATTATGTTTAATTATGAGTACATGTTTGAATGGAGTGAAGTTACGAATTTTTAATGGTGAGAAGTTATGTTTGCACTAATTTTGGGTAAACATGTAATTTTGAAAAAATAGGGAGCGATTTTAGTCCAAGGACTTAAAATTCATAACAAAAGTGACGGATAAAGAAAGCAATGAGAAAGGATCCAATTTGTAAAAGAAAGCTAATATAAAGGACTTCAATATGAAGTGCCAAGCTTGCCAGAAGTAAGAAGAACTGCATGGAACTTGTAAAGATTGCTTGGCCGAAGAAGGAAAATAGCCTGGAATGAAAAGGATTCCACATTCAACTTGAGAAGAATTTACAGAACCTAACTGTAGTTAGGGGTGTTGATTGGGTTTTCTAAGCTGAACTCTGGCATGCCCAAACTCAGCTCATAAATTATATGATTTTCAGGCGTCAAGCTTTCAAACTTCATGCTCAAATTAAAAGGTTCAACCTCAACTCAAATATCAACTCAAATCATTATATGAGTTTCAAATTCAAATCGGGTTTGACACAAACTCATAATTGAATACATAATTATATATAATATATATTTTATACTTATGAATTACTATAAATTTATGTGTAAATTATTAACATTTTATGTCATATTATGTATGTGTGTACATACATACATACATACATACATGAGATCCAAAATTAAAGCTTAATTTCAGTGGCTTTTTCGGCTGAATGGGCTGAGCTCCGCCCCATTGACAAGCCTAACTCTAGTGGAAAACATAAGAGGTATACGTGCAGAAAGAATTTATAGCTAGGGACCAAAGGTTAAAAATCTTTTCAACAAGGGCTTTCTGGTAATTAACCCTTTGAATAATCAGTTATCATGTATTTCTTTATGCAATTACAATATATAAAGCATATAGATTCTTTTCTTTTTTTTTTTCCTTTTTTGGAAAGAAAAAATCATTTCATTCAATAAATCTACACTAATGGTAGAAAATACATCAAAAACATATCACAAAAATACATATAGATCTGAAATCAATAGATACAAAAAATTTGAGAAATCAATAAAATAAAAATAACATTGTTTATTTAAAACTAAAGTGAAAAACAATGTTTAAGGATAATAACCATCTCTAATTAATAGAGAAGGGAAATTATGTGAATAAGTAACCATGAAAATAGATATTATATTATAATTTTTTTTACTGGCCCTTTAAGTTCTGGCTGCAAATAACACGTTTAAACAACTTACTGATAAGGTGCATTTTAGTTGTTAATTGTGTTAATATTTCCTAATTGTTTGAACTAAAGATTACATTATCTGGTGGATTCTACTGAATTTTTGTGTTTGGTGTTTGATTGCAAAAATTGGTGAAAAGGGTGTTGAAAGCTATTTTCAAGAAGGATTTCTGACAGTTAGGCGTGGGCACGCCTAAGTCATACTCCCAAAGTCCAGACTGTCACATGGGCAACCCGATACATGCTTAGAGTTTTAGTTTCACGACACGAGATTCTTCTACGGATCCTATCCACAAACTTCCATTGTGTTCATTCACGTCGCTGCTGAATCGCCATGTCTCCCCATTTCCAACCTCTAATATCTTCAATATGTCGCCCTTTCGACTCAATTTATCTATCATTTCAAGCGGGTTATAGATCACATCTTGTGAGTTAGCTGCCACCCAAAATCACAGTGTTGGTTTCTTGTGATATTGTCTAGCCTTCTTGGAAACTATGCAAAAACATCAACCATGCCTGCTTTGGATGGCTCAAGCCAATACCTCAATGCCCCATTATTTGTGGTTTCAGTAACAACTATGAATTCTCCATTTTGGCTTGGTGTTACTCCATTTGGAAATATTAGATGGTCCATAAGAACTGTCACTTGATTAGTTCTTGTTTGAACAACCTTCCTGAGTTGTCTCCACTTGATATCACGTAAGCAAATGCACTGATACAATTATAAACATTTGATGTAGAATAATTATAAACACAAAAAACTAAAGAACATTAATTATTTCCTTGGTCACACACCAAGAAGAAGATACAGATAAATAAAAAATTCAGGTATGCATCCTTAGTGAAGAAATTTCTAGCCATTTTGTTTTGTACTTTTTAGTGAGTGTGCGTAACAATAAGATTTTGTGTTATTAAGAAAATTTGAGATGGGATATGAATTTACCTTCTTGGCAATCTTGTGCTGATTTCGGTAAAATATATTAAACCAGTGTTTTGGTCGACAACCACACCATTGGTGAGCTTGAAAGGAACTCCTCAAGCTTCCTTTGCTAGTCGTCTCGCCAATCTACCATTAGAACCTACGACTAGGTGTAATATCCCTAATTTTTTTCACTTATCATTTTAAAAGATAATTAATTAACAAAATGAAATCCTAAATTACATCTTACCATTATAATTAGTTTAATGAATCTAGACACAATACTAGATAAGTCATTCTTATTTCCTTTAATTTACATGGTAAAATTTTAATCTCATTTAATGGCATTAATATTAATTTACTAATCAACTACCAATCAAAACTCATCATTATCAATTAGGATATTTTCTATGGTAAGATTTTAATCTCATTTAATGGCATTAATATTAATTTACTAATCAACCAATCAAAACTCATCATTATTAATTAGAATATTTTCTATGGTAAGATTTTAATTACATTTAAATGTCATTAATGGTTGATTACCAATCAAATGCCAATCAAAACTCATCATTATCAATTAGGATATTTTCTATGGTAAGATGTTAATTACATTTAATGTCATTAATGGTTGATTACCAATCAAATGCCAATCAAGCCCAAATTAAGTGACATTATTAACTAGAAATTAGAATGTTACATTTTCTATAAAACCTTGCCTTTCTTTGATACAAGACAACTAGGTATGGGATATATATATATATATACCCAGGGTTGAACTAAAACGTATCTCTTTTCTTTCTCTAACAATTGCCAAAATATAAAGGTAAGAATTGAGAGTTTGAGCGAGAAAGCACCAGTGTCAAGAGGTTGACAAGGAGAGGAAGAGAAGGTCAGGCTACGACGTTAGTTTGTTAGCAAGTTTAGAGGACGAGGATCAAGAATCGTAGTACAACTTCATACCAAGCAAGTTAAAGTGAGTGGGATTTACCCCTTTGGCTTTTTTTCTAAATTGTTTTTACTACAATGTTTGACAATTATTATTTTCTATATGAAAATGGACCTTGTATGATAATATTTGCTTACTACAAAAGCTAAATGCATATTAAATGTAAATGCTTATACTATGCTACTTGATTTATTTGATCCAATGTGAATGTTAATGTAATGGCTCTAATGGTCACGACATAATCGGTAGGGGCTATAGTCCTGCCAATGCCAATATAAAGTAAAGTAAAGTGCAATGTAGGTCAAAGGGTACTTCGGAGGTTCCTTTGACTGCCCATTCTTGTGGGGTTAATCACTAGATTGAGTACTCAGCGCCAATTAAGGCGTGTAACTATTAAGAGCCATTAAATGTGACAGCCCCACCTCTCCCTAGGGCGTACCCTAAGGTATCAGTGGGCCGCCTGCCTAACTCTCACCAGGGCTCACTCACACAAATGGTTATTGATTCCTCAAAGAAACAATTTAAACATCAATCCCAAACTTTACAATCAACTCATAATCAACTACTTCAATCTCACAAACCTAAAATTTAGATAACAGTATAAACTCAACGACAATTCACCATTCATTCACCAAACCTTAAAATCCCAAAATACATAAAATACTTAGTCATACATTTAAATCCTCATAATACAAAACCCGCAGATTCATAACTCAAGTTTATCATACCAAATACAAAAGTGAACCCTAGTCTAACGGTTGGCGCGTCCGCTTGGGTTCTCAATCCCTACTAAAGAAAACAAATTTGAAAGGATGAGCTAAAAGCCCAGTGAGTTCCAAAAACATACAAAGCACATAGCACATATGAGATTTCACCTCAAAATTCATGTTTATAAATAAACAAATAAAGAAAGCGATTAACAACACATAGGTGGGATACGGGTAGCCCTCAGGGGCTAAAGTCCTCGAAGCTGGAGCACGTTCTTGAACTAGTTCACAAATTTCATAGTTGACACTATGTCAACTTTCTCATACAAACCAAGTAGATCACCACTTACTCCTTTCTCCACCAAAACCCCCAACTGGGCCCGCCAGCCTAACAGGAAATTTATATTTGTGTATCGCTCTTCATCAGGGACAAGGCCAATTGCCAAGTCCAGAGTACACAACAATTCACGTAGCCCAAGGTAGTTAAATTTCCTTGACCTGGGTCTTTCCAACGGCTCGAGTCGATAACTTATCAAGGGAATTAAGAATTCTCGAGAACAGGAAAAACAAGACACGTCACATCACTTCATATAAATCAAACAGGATTCATGTCACAAGTCAAGAGGTTCAAAGCATACTTGAAATATCATGTCAACACTTTTGCAAATGGTACCATTCAAACGGGAGTAAGTGCGATGAAGTACACACTACTCCATTTGATGGATCAAAAATCAACTTTTCACAACAATTCACTTAATCAGACACATTTCAAATTAAGTTCACATAGTCAAGTATCATGCATGGAAACTCACCGAAATAGTAGGGTTCGGCTTCCACGTAAGGATCAAATTCACTTCCTTGTACACCCCCTAAAACAATTTAAAAACAATAGTTGAGATTCACTCCTTCACTTATTAACCAAAACATTTCACTTCCACTTCTTAGTTTCAATCAATATTTTTCCCAAAATTCCCTCAAGGAAACGCTTTCATTTCACATGATACAACATTTCAAATGAATCTTTTAAAGATCACTATATCATTTCAAATATAACATGCCACCGATGTACGCCCAAACCATTCCTTTTCAAATCCTTTTTATTACAGAATTCATGTGAGGTTTCATACCTCAAAAATCACTCATTTCACAAATATACAACACATGTTTTTATTCAAAGTTTTAACACAAGCTTAAACGATTCTCATCAGGTCTTTATATTCAAAATTCATAGAAATTAACCACATTATTGTAAAAAGCTTCGAGTCTTTCAATTCAACACTTTTTATCCAAAAGTTTATGAGAAACTTCACTTTTCATCATTTAAAATTCAAGTGCTCACTCTACTCAAATATACACTCGTAGATGAACATAACACATATATTCTTAAGCAAAATCTCTTCAAGAAAAATCACAAAATTTTGAAATCAAACATTCAAATCACCAAGCATGGGTTTGGCCATCTCATACATTTTTCTTCCAAAATTTCCAACAACAAACCCCTACTTTCAAGCCATATCAAGACTATTTTCACGAATATCATACAAATCCACATTCAGGTCTTCAAGTCTGCTACCTAAAATCCACCTCAAGTCTGCTACCTAGGTTGGGATTTCAAGAGCCCAACTTCATCATTTCAGATGTAATCATTTCTACCAAAGTAAACCATGGATCTATGATATTTAACACTAATAAAGCTATATCTAGTAGTTTTGAATCTTATACCTTCGGATCTATCAAGATCCAACAAGATCAAAGAAGATCTTGTGAGTTCCTCTTCCAAAGAATGCTTCCAAGCTTAGCAAACTCCAAAAGCTTCTACCTTTGCCCTTGATCCACTAGCTTTGTTAGTGATTTCACACAAAAGCTTCAAGAACAAGAACAAAGCACCCTCACAAGCCTTCTTTCCCTTCTTTTTCTTTCTTCAAATTCTCAGATTTTCCCCCTCTTCCTGTCACCTTCACACGGCTGACTTGGATGAAGAAATACAAGCCAAGATCTTCCACTAAAATCTCACAACTTCAAGTGGTAGGATGAAGAAGGAAATGGAAGATCAAGCTACACTTTTCCTCCCTTTTCTCCCTCAAGAATTTTGGACCAGCCTCTCTACTTCCTTCCCTCTCTCACAGCTGCAACAATCAAGGAAATGGAGGTCTTCAATGGTGGCTTGAAGGTTGAAGAAAGGAAGGAAGAAGAATTGGAAGAAACTAGCAAGCCTTTCTCTCTCTCTTTTCTCCTTAGCTCTCTCAGCTCTCTCTCTCTCTCTATTCTCTTAAATTGCAGCTGCAAAATGAAGCCTCAAGGATCCAAAAGTCAAGACAAAAAGGGGGACAAAAAGGTAGCTTTTCCTTGTTTCAAGGAAAGTGACTTTTGGTCACTTTATGTCGTGTCGAGTGCGACAGTCTAACTTACACTGTTTTACTTCATTTCAACACTGTCCAATCTTAATAATATCTCCGGAATGTCACTACATATGCTCGAACTAAATTTCAAGTCACTATTCACACTTCGGAACAAGATTTAACACTTAACTCGGACGAAACCGCACACCGGCAAATAATTCGTGTAAAATTCTCCAAATTGGAAAATATTCACTTTAAACATATATTCACTCATATTTCAATGAATAAATACAAAATAAACAATATTATACATTTTTAAAATAAAAATAGAATTTTGGAGGCCCTCACATTAAATGTTTACTAAATGTGTATATGTTAATCCAATATGTAAAGAATGGTTCTTTTGATGAAATTTGTATGTTTACATGAACGTCTAAATGTGATTATGTAACTATATATGTATATATGTAACATACTTGGTCCAATGAGGGCGGTATATTTTACTCACTGGGCAAGTTGATGCTCACCCCAATATCTACCCATTTTCTGCAGAGAATGAGTATGTTTACGAGTTGGTTGAGACAGATGGTGACTGGAATTGATGGACTGGATTTACTATTACAACAAGCAATTAGGGTTGAATAACTGCTATGTTTAGCATGTATGAATTATAGACTGATTATTTAGTTATTTTGTTTTACATTTACTATGTTGTTAGAAATAAGTTCCGCACTTGATTTGCGTATTGCTTCTGCAAATGTAATGTAATGGATAATGATGCCTGGTATCTTGGAGAGTTATGTTCTTTGAGGTATGGCGATTGTTGCATTTTCAGGTAAAGTACGGGCTCGGGGCGTGACACTAGGAGACCCATATAAGCATCAACAATATAAAGATCACCAGTTCTTTGATTGAAACTTAGTCGTAGTGGTCACCCGCATCTTGCTTCTATATAAACATGATCAAACAAACCTTGACAGCCAGATTTGTTTACGAAAACATAATAGCTTTTAAAATTTTAGCAAATAATAACAGTCTATAAGAAAAAAATCCCAAACTTGCCTAATATTTGTCAAAGAAATTTGTCGAATGATGGAACCAATTCATTATATACCATGCCATTTTTATACCGAACATAGAAAAGAAAAATCCTATATTAAGTGGAGTATGATTTAAGCGACAGAGACAAATTAAAAGATAACCTACCTCAACGATTTTAGGGATTACTATGGTTGTATCTATTACTTAGTAATATCGTGATTAAGAGTTAGTATCTCACATCACTAACATACTACAAGAAGCTTCACTATGTTTGTATCTGTCACTTATGAATGTCATGGTTAAGAGTTAATATGTCATATCACTAACATACTACGAGAAGCTTCACTATGAAACTCTTTCTATTTGAAAAACTGCATAAAAAATCACTGACTTATTTCTCTGGCTACCAATATGGAAAAATCTACTAATATCTGATGCATGGGCAGCTAATCAGCAATGAAACGGAAAGACTTAGATTGTTATGAAGGTCTCTTCTTTGCGTACGTTAAAAGTGGTATGGAGATAAATCGAAACACAGAAAAACACAGTTGTAAAGATTCTAAACAGAAAGATTAATGGTTGGAAGCATGAATCATAACCTGTATGGAGTTGTCGTAGCAAAATTGACCCTGCGATTCTCGTTTGCTTGCCACTTTATTATTCGACCATCAGAAACGCCTGTGTACGGGTCACCACTGTTCCGATCAAAGGCAAGACTCTCTGGTCCGGTTGCACCAAATATTGGAAAATTTTCAGACCTCTTAATCTGACAACTGACAATTCCCACGTTATAGATTAATAAAGCTATGAGAAATACGGTAGAGATAAATGCAACATGCTGCTTAGGAGCCATAGGTCTGGAAAATAATGTGAAAAAATAGCAGAACTAACAAATGGTAGCTCAGTCTTCTAAAGTATATGTTTTCTTGAAGTATAGCAGCCAGGCTCTTTTTATAATGCTTGGAAACAATCTCTCAATCCGATTCTAGAAAGGAAAATGTAGAAACTTTTTTTTCTTTTGCCTTCCGAGTTAGACCGGCAGTTGCTTTTGCCTGATGTATGCATATTCCGAAAAGGAATCAGTTTTTCTAGGTAGTTTAGTCAAGGATAATTAAGGTCTGAAAAAAAAATAAAAAACCAATAGGGATTTACGGATAATAAAGGTAGCTTTTTTCTAGAGAGTTTGCTAAATTCATGAGCAATAATATATAATACTAATCTTCTATGATTAAGTTTGTTTTCCCCTATTTTGTTTTTCTGTTTTTAATATTCTTCTTTGTTTGCTTTACCTCAGGTAAAAAAAAAAAAAAAAAACTAACATTAGTCCTTTTCCACTGAATTTGTCATTTAACTTATTTGGAACCATAATAATTATAACAATATGGAAAATAATATGTTTAAAATAAATTAGCTAAAAGAGTTGTTTTATAATTTTTGTTAGTTAAACTGGTCAATAATTTGATATTAATCTATACAGCTGAAGAGGGGAAGTTAAGCTACTTAATGAATTGGGAAGGGCGCCAAACTAACATTAAACCAAATCTTAGTGGAGAAAAATTAAAATTGTCCTTTTTTATTTTGGCCTAAGGGCCAATTAAAACAAAACTCGTTAGTTTAAGGACTTAATAGATACTTTTTAAAAACTGATGGACCAAATAGGACTATTAGAAAAAATTGAGGGATTATTAGAGTCATTTGCCCCCCAAGTATTAAGAGTAAAAAAATTATTTTTGAAGTACAGTAGTAAGTAGTTCATTTCGTTTTCTTTTTAGTAATTAATTTCTCAGCTTAAGTTATTCCAAAGTGTTTGTGTGAGGGTCTCAAAATTCAGAATTATTTTTAAAAAGTGCCTAAATTTGTTTATATTGTGATTATTTATTGAAATATGAGTGAATACATGTTTAAAGTGAATATCTTTCAATTTAGAGAATTCTATACGAATTATTTGCCGGTGTGCGGTTTTGCCTGAATTAAGTGTTTAATTTTCTACCGGAGCGTGATTAGTGACTTTAAGTTGAAATCGAGCATATGTAGTGACATTATGAAAATATTATTAAGATTGGACAATGTTGGAATGGAGTAAAACAGTGTAAGTTGGACTGTCGCGTGTGACGCGACATAAAGTGCCCAAAAAGCACTTTTCCTTAAAATAAGGAAAAGTGCACTTTTTGTCACCTTTTAGCCTTGACTTTCTTGCACCTTTGGACTCCATTTGCAGCTGCAACCTTGAGAGGTAGAGAGAGAGAGTGCCGAGAGAGTGAGGAAGAGAGAGAGAGAGAAAAGAGCTCCAAGTTCTTCCATTTCTTCTTCCTTCTTGTTTTGATTCTTCAAGACACCATTGAAGACCGACAACTTCTTCATCTTGGCAGCCGTGAGAGAGGGGAGAGAGAGAGGAGTGGTCTGATTTTCTTTGAGGAAGAAAAGAGAGGAAAAGTTTGTGGTTTGAACATCCAATTTCTTCTTCATCTAGCCACTTGAAGTTTGGATCTTTGGTGAAGGATTTGGGTGATATTTCCTCCATCATGGCATCCGTGTGAAGGGAGAAGAAAAGGTGGGGAAGATCCGAATTGGAGAGAGAGAAAAGAAAGAGAAGCAAAGCTTGTGTGGGTTATCTTGCGCTTGTTCTTCAGCTTGGTATTGGAAATCATCATCAAAGCACGAAGATCTTGGACTAAGATCGAGGCTTTTGGGTGTTTCTAAGTTTGGAAGCAACTTGCTTGAAAAGGAGCTCGCGAGATCGTGTTGGATCTTGCTAGATCTTGATAGATCTGAAGGTATAAGATTCAAAACTACTAGATGTAGCTTTACTAGTGCTAAATATCGTAGATCTGTGGTTTACTTTGGTAAAAATGGCTATATTTGAAATGATGAAGTTGGGCTCTTGAATTCCCAACCTAGGTAGCGGACTTGAGATGGCCTCTAGGTAGACTTAAGGACCTGATTGGGATTTGAATGATATTTGTGAAATTTGTTATGATATGGTTAGAAAGTAGGGTTTTATTGTTGGAAATTTTGATAGAAAAATGTATGAGACGGCCAAACCCATGCTTGGTAATTTCTATGTTTGATTTCGAGATTTTGTGATTATCCTTGATGAATTTCTGTCTAAGAAAATGTATTTTATGTTTAATTATGAGTGTATGAATTTTAAAAGATGAAAAGTGAAATGTTTCGTGAAATTTTGAATGCAAAATGTCATTTGAAGGAATTTGAGGGTTTTACAATATTGTGACCAAATCTTATGAATTTTGAAAATAAGATATGGTTTGAAGTGTTTTAAAGTTATATTAAAGTATTGTTAAAGAGTAAGTGTTGAGTTTTGTGATAAAAGTGATTTTGAGGTGATAAGCCTCACTTAAGTGTCTTATTAAAGAAAGTGTGAAAATAGTGCTTAGTGAGTACATCAGTGACGTGGCATATTTGAAGTGATATAGTGATTTTCAAAAGATTCATTTGAAACATTGAATCATGTAAAATGAATGTTTTTCCTTGAGGGATTTTGGGAAAAATATTGATTGGAAACTATGAAGTGAAATGTTTTAGTTAATAAGTGAAGGAGTAAATCTCAACTACTGTTTTTGAAATTGTTTTATGGAGTGTGCAAGGAATTGAATTTGATCCTTACGTGGAGGCTGAGCCCTACTATTTTGGTGAGTTTCCATGGTTGTTACGTGTTTACGTGCAAATGATTGTAAATGTGTTTAATGAAGTGAATGCGATGTGAAACATGGTTTTTGAACCCTCCAATGGGGGTGGTGTGTACTTTATCGCACCTACCCCATTTGAGTGAAAATATTTGTGAAAGTGTTTTGAAATGATTGATTGTAAAAGTGTAGTGTAATGACTTATGTGTAATTGTGAAATGTCGGGATTTCCTGAGACCTATCGGTGAGACCTTCGATTGAGCGGAGGCTGCCAAGGCGAATAGAAGACTGAACCATAGGGTTCCAAAAGTGAAGTGAAGTGCACTCGGGACTTGGCATTTGGACTTGTCCCGGAAAAAGAGAAATGTGCGATGTACAAACAAAGTGAAGTGAAATGAAGTGTTATAAAGTGTTAAGTGTTTGGAGTCGGGCCCGGTGGGGGTTTTGGCGGAGTAAGGGATAAGTGATGGTCTACATGGATTGTACTTGTGAAAGTTGACGGAGTGTCAACTACCTGGTTCATGGACAAGCCATGGAATTTGGCTCCAGGAGCCCCTCAGATCCTTTTTGAATGTTAAATGCTTTCTTATGTGTTTATTGTTAAATTCAAATTTGTAGTGAAATGTACTGTGTGCTAAGTGCCTTGCATGTTTTTGGAAACTCAGGGGCTTTTTAGCTCACCCTTTTTCTATTTGATTTCCTTAGCAGGAAATGAGTACCCAAGTGGAGAAGCCAACCCTTAGAATTAGGGTTTACTTATGTTGAATGTTTTTGAGAACTTTAGATTATGGTTATTGAAAGCTTTTGTATTACGAAACTTGATTGTATCGATGGACGATTTATGTACTTTGGGTTTGTAATTTGGAAGTTATGAATTTGTAAGGTATTGTTCCTTTCATATTGTGTTCAGAGTTCTAGTTTGATAAGTTGTAAGATTGTTTGAGTGAACGAGTCTGGCGAAACTAAGCGGAGATGTACCGATACTCTAGAGTGCGCCTAGGGAGAGGTGGCTCGTCACAGGTGGTATGAGCTTTGGCTTCAGATGTCTGTAATGTATTCTAAACTAAAAGTTTAGGGTACTGGCATGTGGAAAGTGGGACTAGTGTGTTTCTAGTGCTTGACGGTTGGTAAGTGTTGATGCTTGAGAGTTTCGTAGATGAATTGATTTGATTGAGCGTTTGATGTTACTGTGATCGAGGCATAAGAGTAACTCGTAGTGTTTGATTGACTTTTGAGGTTTGTCATAACTTTGATTAGTATGAGTTGGAGGGTCGAGGACGATACCCTTAAGGGGAAAGGTTGTAGTGCCCTAAAAAGTTAAAGGTGTTTTCGAAATGTATTTCTAAAGTTTCTACTCTGAATGAAATTTCTTTCTTAGTGATTGGAAAATAATTTATATATGAACATAATTTCATATCTCCTTATTTTCGTTCAATTATTTTTCGAATATTTGCAATGGTTAAACTGACCTAGTCAAGCCTATTTGACTATGTAAATTATATTTGGAGGTGAAAGAAAGATTTAATGGCAAAGTTTCAAGGACATTTCAGAGGGAAACAATGAAAGCTTGGCATTTGTCTCCAAACTAAAAGCTAAAGTTTTGATTAAAATGTAGAAATAGCTAAGCTTTCAAACCTTTTATCACTTTACATTATCTTTTCTTCTTCTTGACTGAAATTTTGAGAGGAAAAAGGGAAGAAAAATCTCACTTGCTTGGTTTCATTTTCTTGTCCAAAATTTGAGAGAAAAAGAGGCAAAATTGATTTTCCTACATGAAGTTACAAATCAATCTTGGAAGGAAACCCTTAGTGGAGGATCCTTGGTTCCACTTCCTTGGGATGCCGGATTGTGGAAATTAGGATGCGTGTTAAGCATAAAGTGACGTTATCACTTGATGATTGACTGAGAATTAGAGTTATTAAGTGTTTGAAAGTTTAGTAGAGTGGAAAGAAATGTAAGAGATAGCTATTATTCATGTTTACGTGTTAATGAGACTTAAAGTTTGATAAGATTCCAAGTGGATTGAGGAGAATGCAGTTGATAGTGATGAGGATATGGGAGGGGATGCCACGGAGGCGGAAGCAGAGGCAGATCTCCAATATTTGGAGTCTGATCCTTTGAAAAGTGCTACCTCCTAGACTTATGCTTCTCAAGCCTAATAAACTAGCTGAGCATGAAGTTAGGATTGTGTGTAATCTTTTGTAAGAAAAGCCAGTAGAGTTGGTTCTCAATTCCTGTGATTACATGCTTACAAACTTCTTAAGTGTTGTATTTTTGTTTAGTGTACTTGTGAACTTGATTTACCTGCGTGTACCTTTTGTTAAAAGCATGCTCATCTAATGTACTCGTGGCACTCCTATTATTATGAAGTGTGTAAATAAAGTGCTTTGCTTTAATTTCGAGTTGACTTTTTAATAGTGTATTGAACTTATATGAATTATTGAATTGTCTACCTTCTATAGCATTATGGAGGGTAGAAGAGGCCAAGAGTAAGGATGAAAGATTATACCCCTCTAAGGTTGGAGGATAATGTATGTAGGCTAAGGATGTGGTATAAAACTTGGGGTAAGTGCTTTTTATTTTTGAGTATCTTCATCGTTGATGGTAGGACACTGACTTGGAGGACAAAAGGGATAAGACTAAAGGAGGAATCTTATGTTCTTATGTTAAGTTGTTAGTTTGAATTGCTCCAGATGACGAGTTGAATTAGGGTAACTCCTGCACAAATTTTCATGGTTATACTCGCTAAGGATCTTGACTAGATGTTTCTTGAAGTATCAATGAAAGGATTTTGTAGAATTGCTTGGAAAAATTAGAAGAAGTGTGGATTAGATGATGAGAGACTACTGATGGAAATTCTGTTTAGTGATGGCCAAAACAGGGGAAGTAAATCAGCTTTGATCTCCACTTTTTCTTGAAAACTTTGGGCAAGCAATTGTTCAGTGAACTTGTCAAAATATCAACCTTCCCTTGTATGTTGAATGTGAATCAAAAGTATGTAATCTCCGTTTCGAAATTTCGCAGGAGCAATTTCAGTCAATTTCGTAGATTTTCTGATATTAATTGGTAATGACTTAGAGCTCGACTTTTGACGAGGTTCTACCATACACCAAATTTTAATAATAAACCTAAACACCCCGTTTTCTGCAAGTATACAGATCGTTTATCGAGCATTGGGTAGTATAGGTGTCGATCCCACAGGGAAGAGTGTCAAGTACCGGTGATTTTCGAACTCCTCTATTATTTAGACTGTCACAAGCATACAAATTAAATCTAAACTACAAACATGGAATAAATAAGTAGAAAATAACAAATAAAAGCTCCTCAAACTATGGAATTCCTTACTACTCTTGCAAATGAAGTTACCGGTTGAATTAATGTTATTACCTTGGCTAAGCATGGCGTAATTTCCTAATGCACGTGAAACATACTTTCGTAGTGTATCATCTATATTCATAGCTAAACCATACCTACTAGCGTGGTTATGGAATTAACTACAAGCTCATTTGCTCAATGAAATTACATGAAATGAATCACTAAAGCCACAAAGGCGCCACCCTACATTAGTAAGTGACTTCCTAGGTTTAGAACTTCATGAACTAGTGTCTTTAACACCTTTAAATGATCACAATTAATGGCTGGTTAATCATGATTAGAAAAGCCAAAGTACTAAATACTTGCTCAAAATAATAGCATCAAACAACCATGTAAACATCACAAACAAGATATAGAAAGTTCATCCATAACTCAAGACAATAACTTAGCTAAACATCCTTGAATTACACTATAACTACACTAGTAACTATACTAAACTAAACTAAGGAACTAGTGAAGACTACATTTTAGTAGTGAATCTAGCCTTCTTCTCTCTCTAATTCTAATTATTTCAATTGTCTACAAGAGGCCCTATTTATAGAAGAATTCATCCATAAGCTTCCAAAATTCTATCATGTGAACACATGAAAAATTTGGCCTTCAAAAGTCAAGAAAAATGTCTTCATGAATCTTCATGCATTGAATCCATTGAATTTCAATCTCAAATGAGTTGTAAAGTTGAAGAAAATTGTGTTTTGAATTTGCTTGAGTTGTTTCTCAACTTCACAAGATTCTTCACTTTCATTGAAATTAGATGCCCAAAATTGAGCTGGAAGTGAGTTGGGAAAACTAGATTTCGGCTGCAACTTGCAGCAGTCATTGTCAAGGATCCCCGACCTAGATCCACGAGGCAGAGGCTCGCGGATCCCATCGCGGATCGCCTCCCCTGCTCCCACTGAGAAGGAGTCGCGAGCTAATTCATTTTTCCACTTGTCATCGGCGTCTCTCTACTCATGAATCGCTCTAAACTTGGGAAATCTGAAATTTCGGTCGTGAAATTGATGCGTTAATTGCTCCAACATTTGAGCCTTTGATTCTTCGATAATTGAATTGTATTTTGCTCATTCCAATTTGGAATTTCATCAACTTCAGGCACTTCAATTTTCCAACTTTTCTTCCAAGCTTCTTTGCAATTATTTCCTCATTTTCCTCAATTGATAATTGAGGAATAATCCTATAAAAACATGAAGTTTTCACTACATTAATCCACAAAAATGCATTTTTTCTATTTAAACCATAAAATGCAAAACCTCACTAAAAACCCTAGTTAATTAGCCATTAAAATAAAAATACACAAAAACTAAGTACTTAAACATACTAAAAGCATGTAAAATAAACACTTATCAAATTCCTCCACACTTGAATCATTGCTTGTCCTCAAGCAATTAGAAATACAAACCAATAATGATTTAAGTGTTTTGAAATAACCAATGTGAATTTTAAAAGTCAATCCCCACAACTTAGTAATCAATTTTATGTAAAAATTCCAATCACCTCGAATACTCATAATAATTAAGTAAAAGAAATATAATTATACCCTAAATTTAAACAAGTTAAATTTCAACCTTTTACTTTGACCTAATTACACAAAAAGGTAATTCATACAGTCAATGAGTTGGCTTTCCTTTTTCCACAATTATTTTTTTCTTTTTATTTAGAGGGATTATACTTTATATTAAATAATAGAAAAGTCTTTTGACACGAAAATCGACACTTTTAGGTGAAGATTTTCGGTTACTCAACTTCTTTTTATTCAATTTCTCCTTACTCAAGCGCCTTTTTACGCGAAAATCGACATTTTTAGATGAAGACTCCCGGTTACTCAGCACAAGAATGATTAAAGTTTTTTTTTGGTATATTTTTTTTATAGAACATTCCCTCTAAAACTTTAATTCATGGAAAAGGAAGCCTTATTGACTTAACTATATCAGTCACCTCTTTGTATAAGTAAGTAAAAGAAAAGATATCATTTAACAACTAAAATTATAGGCATAATTTTCCTCAATTTACAAAATATACTTTCTAAAAGACAATTGGTCAAATCACATAATCACTAATTCCAAGTCAAATGAAAATTGAATTTACCAACTCACATAAAGTTATTTCAAAAAGATGAGAAAATGTGAAAAAGTAATATTTAAAACTTCCTCCTTTGTGGACCAAGTTGAAAAATTTTCAAAAATTTTGGGGTAATTTCACAATTTTGAACAAATATTTGGAAAAATTTTGGCAGAATCTCCCCTTAAAACTGGACCAAACTCCCTGCCAGCAACCCAAATTTCAACACAACATATCACAATAACATTTCCAAACACAAGTTTAAGCATATAAAGCAAAGAAAGCATATAAAATAAGTAAGCCTCTCCCCCACACTTAAAATACACATTGTCCTCAATGTGTAGGGGAAATAGAAAACTTAAAATAGTAAAACTCCCCAAATTAGTACGGTAGAGATCTAGAATATCCAAAACATCACAAACATCCTCTACAAGCCCACAAAAGCTGCATAAGAAAGGAAGGAAAATTCATAAGTTCTAAAAGACATAAAAAACAATAAACAAAAGAAAATAAACATGGTCTTTATTGTTGTCCATCTCCCCCTCCTTGGGCATTATCATGGCCTTCTTGAGCCTGCTCGCCACCTCCTGGGATATGTAAGTGGTCTTCTATCTGATGAATTCCAGTATCCATGGTGTCGAGGCAGATGTTCACTTGATTGAAACCTTCATTGACACGAGTCTCCAAACACCCAATAGTGGCCAAAACACGCTCCCAAATTGATCTTTGCCTAGGAGGAGCGGAAGTAGAAGGATCTGTGTGGGGAATAGCAGTCGAGGTGCCAATTCTTCCTTCTTCCTTGTGAGTCGTACCTGAAGTTCCTCCAACTTCAAATTGGGAAGTAGGCTAAGATTGCCGACCTCGAGGATGAGGAATATTTGTCGTTGAAATACTCAAGTCATTTAGAACAAAATAGTTCAATTCATAAATTGACTTGACAGGCTTTTGCTCCACCCCATCCAAGTTTACCTCCATCCTCTCAAAAAGAAGTGAGAGAAGCCGTGGGAAGCCAAATCGGTACGCAGTAGTAGAATGCCTCGCCGCGGTCCTCATATAGCAGATAATAATATTTGGAAGAGGGATGTTGGCAAAAGAAGAGGTCCGGTCATGGAACATCTTGTCCAAGAAGTACAAGTCACTCTTCCTTACTTCATTGAGGCTACTCTTCTTAGGAATGACATTGTGGGCGAACAAGTATGTAATTAACCTCAATCGAGCATCAAACTTGTTTGCCTTCACCGTCGCCTTTTGTTGGGAGCGAGTAAATTCTTGCTCAATTTGAAATCGAGCCATTGCATGTCCCATCTCCCAATGCCTATCCGAGGCATGGAATTCTTTTTTCAAATCTACAGCTGGACAAGTATTTCGTACTCCAAGAAGTTGAGTCAATGTGGCTCGCTCGATCTCAATTCGTCTCCCTCGAACATAGGATCTGATATTTTCTCCACTATGCCCAGACTTGTTCACCACATTGGCATAAAACTCCTTGACTAGTTGGGGGTAATAGTGATCTGGCAATGCGAGAATCGGACCCCAGCTAAATATGTCAAATGCCTCCGTGAGTTTGAATTCGGCATTGATGTCGAGAGCCACGTGCATCTCAAAAATGAATCCCTTATGCTCCCTTGCCTCATACCAATCTTGGTTCTCTTTTGAAGTGAATCGAATGGCATCATACTCTGGTGGTGGTGGTTCTCTAGCAGTAGTCCTCCTCGGTCGTCGTCTTTGTGGTGGAGGTGATGGTGTACGTTGTTCTTCTTCACCACTTGAAGTGGAAGATGATGAATGTCGACGAAGTCCTCTAGTTTGTGCCATGAGATCTAACAATTTGTCAAAATTACAATGTTAAGCATTTTAACTAATCAAGTAATTTTTAACAATTTGTCTAATAGCAATTTGGAAGCATCAAAATCATCAATTTCAATTCAAATTTCCAACAAAGCATCATCCCCATGAAATAAATTTGAACATAACAACTTTCATCAAACTTCCCAAAAATTCCTCTAAATCTCAATACAAATATATACAACATACTCCATATCAAGATTTAAAGTCTATGAATATGCTCAAATTCACCAATAATTGCCATTTTCTAGGATAAAATTAAATTCCCAAAATTAGGCAAAAATTGACAAAAATTATCTAAATGATCCCAAAATTCCTCACATTTGGAACAAATAGCATCCAAGGATAATTATAAGTTCCAGAATATCAACCAAATACATTTTCAATCATGCAAAGCATTAATCCCACAATAAACATTTTATAGGAAATTTAAGAATTTAATCTTCACTAAAAATTAGCACATTCCCATAATTTCTTCACAAAACATGCTTAAACATCATTAATAAGCATAATGGAATCAAGAACCAACAACCATTAATTACGAAAATCAAAACCCAAAATTTTACAAAAATTGCTCAAGAACATGAAATTGGGAAATTGAAATTCGTGAATGTAAATTAAGGAATGTTACCTGGAATCAGTTGAAGGATGAATGAGGAGATGACTGATGCAAAAAGCCCCTTGAATTTATCCCAAAATAGCCACTAATTTGAAGATTTAAAAATCGGAAACCCTAGGCTTAATTTCTCCAAAAATCCAGTTTTTAGGTGTTTTTGTTTGATTTCAATCGGATAAAACTGCTCATTGATGGTCACTAGGGGTTGGGTTGATGATTTTCTTGAAGATTAGCAAGGAAAAAGGAGGATTTTAGTGTAGTGTGTGTAAGAAAGGTGTGCCGGTGTGTGTAAATGCAGGAGAGTCGCGATGAAGAAGATGAAAAATTACTTCGCGACCTTTCATTTTTTTTAGCTTCTGGTCAACGATCCGCGGACTAAATCCACGATTCACATGTCGCGGATCTATGTCGCGGATCCTGATCAGCGAACCTTTTCTCGCATTTCCTACATCGCGTCTTCAAATTGGTGTTCTCAGAAGTTGATCCGCGACTTAGCGATCCACGATGAATGGTTCGCGGATCCATTTCGCGGATCCCCAGAAATGGTCTCAGATTCTGATCCGCGTGTCATGGATCCGCAAGCCTTATCTCATGGATTGACTCGCGGATCGTGCTGGAAGTTAGATTCTGCGATTTTTCTGCAACTGTTTCATTGAAAAACTTTTTCCTTCTATTTCCAGATTAAAAATCCTGCTTGCTAATTATAAAATTCACCTTTTCTAACACATGTAAAATGATCAAAACAACATAACTAACCTCATTTCTTTGATAAAAAACAACTAAAATGCAAATTGAGATACCAAGTTGTTTGCATTTTACTATTCATTTCGCACAAAAAAGGTCACGTTGGCCATGTTTGATTTTCCTACAAAATAAACAAAACAAACTCACTTAAAAACATATAATACACTTGCTCAAACATTAAAACTAACAAAAATAACACAAATTGATGGGTTGCCTCCCAACTAGCGCTCTTTTATAGTCATTAGCTTGACTATATTACCATTTCATCAAGGAGGTTTAGTTAATGAGAAATCCAACATTTGAGAGCGAGGTGGATCATTAAAAGGTGACTCAATCAAGTGAATCATCTCATCAAATGATAAGAAAGAAGGAAATGGTTTACCAATTTCAAGTGAGTCATAGATATTACCTTGTTCCACCACTTGAAAACTTACCAAAGGAATGTCCATATGGCCTTCTTGGGTTATGATGACCTTGGAATCTATACATTTTCCACATTTCTCGAAAGGGGTTATAGAAACATCATTCATGCTTACCTCTTGAGATTCAAAATTCATTCCAAAGACATCATCATGTTTACCTCTTGAGATTCAAAATTCATTCCAAAGACATCATCATGTGAAATGGACATTTCATCATTGAAATACAAATAAGATTCATCATTATCATCAAAATACATTCCACTTTCACACACAACATTCTCACCATTGATGTTAGGGTCAATTTGCATTTTACTACATGAAATAACTTCACACAAAGTATGCAATTGGTCTTGTATTCCTTCAAAGTGAAAAGCTAATTCATCTAATCTTTTCTCAACCCTATCAAAATTATTGGAAGTTGTATTAGCTAATTTTTCAATAGCTACTTCCCAACATGGCTTAGAAGTATTAGCTAATCTTTCTTGTTCCAAGGATAAAGGTGGATTAGCTAACTTTTCTATAGCTATTTCCCAAGATGGCTTTGAGTCAATTTGAACACCATTAGGTTGGTAATCATAAAAACATGAAGAATCATCATAAGCGCATGGATTATTCCAACCATAAGTGTAAGGATTATCACAATTAGCACCATTTTGATCAAAACAAGAATTTTAATGCTCAAATTCATCATAATAATCAACATGTTGTGCTTGCATACATGTATGTGTAGCATGATTACTTCCACACAAGTCACAAACCACATAATTAGAATTAAAAGCATTAGTATTCCTCTTTTGTTCAAGAAAATTTGTAATGTTATCCATTTGCACATTTAATGTAATATAATCAAGTTTAGCATTAATACTCCTTGTGCAATCTTCAAATGACATACCTTCGAACATCCTTTGATTACCTCCATAATTATAGCCTTGAAAATTGTAGGGGTCCATTGCCAAGCTTCCTTCTCTCAAGCCTTGATCCACGTCCTTGCTATCCTCCTTTAAAACCTAAAAATGCTTAAAAGCAAGATTAGTGAAGAAGAATAGTTAATAAAACACAAACTAAAAACATAAATATAAAAATGTCTAAAGTAATAGAATTGTTCTTAGCATCGATGTTGAACAAATCTCTTCCCCGGCAACGACGCCAAAAACTTGACGAGGTTCTACCATACACCAAATTTTAATAATAAACCTAAACACCCCATTTTCTGCAAGTATACAGATCGTTTATCGAGCATAGGGTAGTATAGGTGTCGATCCCACAGGAAAGAGTGTCAAGTACCGGTGATTTTCGAACTCCTCTATTATTTAGACTGTCACAAGCATATAAATTAAATCTAAACTACAAACATGGAATAAAATAAGTAGAAAATAACAAATAAAAAGCTCCTCAAGCTATGGAATTCCCTTACTACTCTTGCAAATGAAGTTACGGTTGAATTAATGTTATTACCTTGGCTAAGCATGCGTAATTTCTAATGAAAACATACTTCGTGAGTGTATCATCTATACTCATAGCTAAACCATACCTACTAGCGTGGTTATGGAATTAACTACAAGCTCATTTGCTCAATGAAATTACATGAAATGAATCACTAAAGCCACAAAGACGCCATCCTACATTAGTGAGTGACTTCCTAGGTTTAGAACTTCATGAACTAGTGTCTTTAACACCTTTAAATGATCACAATTAATGGCCAGTTAATCATGATTAGAAAAGCCAAAGTACTGAATACTTGCTCAAAATAATAGCATCAAACAACCATGTAAACATCACAAACAAGATATAGAAAGTTCATCCATAACTTAAGACAATAACTTAGCTAAACATCCTTGAATTACACTATAACTACACTACTAACTATACTAAACTAAACTAAGGAACTAGTGAAGACTACATTTTAGTAGTGAATCTAGCCTTCTTCTCTCTCTAATTCTAATTATTTCAATTGTCTACAAGAGGCCCTATTTATAGAAGAATTCATCCATAAGCTTCCAAAATTCTATCATGTGAACACATGAAAAATTTGGCCTTCAAAAGTCAAGAAAAATGTCTTCATGAATCTTCATGCATTGAATCCATTGAATTTCAATCTCAAATGAGTTGTAAAGTTGAAGCAAATTGTGTTTTGAATTTGCTATGAGTTGTTTCTTCAACTTCACAAGATTCTTCACGCAGCTTTCATTGAAATTCGTCTGAAAATTGAGCTGGAAGTGAGTTGGGAAAACTAGATTTCGGCTGCAACTTGCAGCAGTCATTGTCAGGGATCCGCGACCTAGATCCACGAGGCAGAGGCTCGCAGATCCCATCACGGATCGCCTCCCCTGCTCCCACTGAGAGGGAGTCGCGAGCTAATTCATTTTTCCACTTGTCACATTGCGTCTCTACCTCGCGAATCTGCTCTAAACTTGGGAAATCCGAAATTTCGGTCGTAAAATTGATGCGTTAATTGCTCCAACATTTGATCCTTTGATTCTTCGATAATTGAATTGTATTTTGCTCATTCCAATTTGGAATTTCATCAACTTCAGATACTTCAATTTTCCAACTTTCCTTCCAAGCTTCTTTGCAATTATTTCCTCATTTTCCTCATTTGATAATTGAGGAATAATCCTACAAAAACATGAAGTTTTCACTACATTAATCCACAGAAATGCATTTTTTCTATTTAAATCATAAAATGCAAAACCTCACTAGAAACCCTAGTTAATTAGCCATTAAAATAACTAAAATACACAAAAACTAAGTACTTAAAATACTAAAAGCATGTAAAATAAACACTTATCAACTTTTATACCATTGGAAGCTCTGTGAATCTAGTTTCAAATGCCACTGATGGCATCCGATTCCAACTTTCCTTCTTGGAATTAGGGTCAATTGCTTAGGTGACCTAATTCAAATCCGACACCTCTATGATTGTTGTTTTGATCACAAAAATATACGAATTTGATTCCAAGGTCTACGTTTGAAATGTGACACTGTGTCATGGCTTCGAAATGACATAAAGTGCCTCTCAATCCAATAAATGAAGTCCAGATAAACCAAAAGATAGCAAAGCAGTTAACTTTGCTTTTTCTCTTTTACATTCCACCCTTCACTTTTCTTGGTTTAATCCACTTTCCCTTGGTTCTAAATAACATTTTCACTTTATTCTTGTATGTAGACGTTTGCCCTAAAATACTTGCAAACCTTTCCGTGAAATGCTTCCAAGGCCCAGAGATTAGAATTGAAGTGTAGAGAATTAAAATGGTATGTTGAATGAGATATGAAGGTGAAAATTTTTACTTCTTGTGGATTGGAGTTCAGTGAAAGTCTTATGATATCATGTCTCATCTCAGGGATTCGAATATATTGATAAAAGGGATTTGTGACTGTTGTATCAAGGTGAAAATGATTTTAATTGATGAGTGATCCTTTATCACTCCTGATTGGCTTCTTCATGAGATATGTGGTTTAGTAAATATATATGAGGAAATTAGTTCTTTGACTTACGTGAGATATTATGGATATATAGCTCACAAGAGATAAGATGGAATAGATGAAATCAAAAGCTGCATTACTGATAAGAAATAAAAATGTGACTAAATGGTGCTTAGGAGTAACAGTTATTCAGGTTGTGAGAATTACCCTGGAAGCCCGATCTTAATTGCTAAGAAAGATGCAAATTTATGGTTCATGCCTGGATTATTGGATTTGAATTATACTCCTGATTGGGAAGTGAATACTTTTACTATGCAGTTATAAGTAGTGCCAATTAAAGATTAGTAAGGACATTATGGCATATGCAAGATTCGATGGGAGCTTGAGCAAACCTTGAGGAAGTACTACCTGTAGGGTAAAATCCTTGGAAGTAAATTTTGGTAAGAACAAAATTGGAATAAAGTGAACTTTGGGGATATATATACGTCTCTGGAAAGTTTTAAGTGATGACTTCCTTATAGGAGTTAAATTTATCATTGTCGATAAAATGAGTATTATCTTGGAAATGGGAAGATATTGAAGTAAATGAGGTGTTATAACATAAAGAACATCATGCATAGATTTTTGGTAAGAATGTGAAGAACTTGAAGAGTAAGCAAATCCTTCTAACTAAGGTTTTGTGGAGAGATCAAGGGATCAAAAGAGGTAACTTGGAAAGTTGAAGAAGAGATCCAAGGGAATTATCCAGAATGATTTGTAAATGAGATATGAATTTCGAGGACGAAATTCTTTTAAGGGGGGAAAGATGTGAGGGCCTCAAAATTCAGAATTATTTTTAAAAAATACCTAAATTTGTTTATATTGTGATTATTTATTGAAATATGAGTGAATACATGTTTAAAGTGAATATCTTTCAATTTAGAGAATTTTATACGAATTATTTGTCGGTGTGCGGTTTTGGCCGAATTAAGTGTTTAATTTTCTACCGGAGCGTGATTAGTGACTTTAAGTTGAAATCGAGCATATACAGTGATATTATAAAAATATTATTAAGATTGGATAGTGTTGGAATGGAGTAAAACAGTGTAAGTTGGACTGTCGCATGTGACGCGACATAAAGTGCCCAAAAAGCACTTTTCCTTAAAATAAGGAAAAGTGCACTTTTTGTCACCTTTTAGCCTTGACTTTCTTGCTCCTTTGGACTCCATTTGCAGTAACCTTGAGAGAGAGAGTGCCGAGAGAGTGAGGAAGAGAGAGAGAGAGAGAGAAAAGTTCCAAGTTCTTCCATTTCTTCTTCCTTCTTGTTTTGATTCTTCAAGACACCATTGAAGACCATCAACTTCTTCATCTTGGCAGCCGTGAGAGAGAGAGGAGAGAGAGAGGAGTGGTCCAATTTTCTTGAGGAAGAAAAGAGAGGAAAAGCTTGTGGTTTGAACATCCAATTTCTCCTTCATCTAACCACTTGAAGTTTGGATCTTTAGTGAAGGATTTGGGTAATATTTCCTCCATCATGGTAGCCGTGTGAAGGGAGACGAAGAGGGGGGGGGAAGATCCGAATTGGAGAGAGAGAAAAGAAAAAGAAGGAAAGCTTGTGTGGGTTATCTTGTGCTTGTTCTTGAGTTTGGTGTTGGAAATCATCATCAAAGCACGAAGATCTTGGACTAAGATCGAGGCTTTTGGGTGTTTCTAAGTTTGGAAGCAACTTGCTTTGAAAGGAGCTCATGAGATGGTGGTTGGATCTTGCTAGATCTTGATAGATCTGAAGGTATAAGCTTCAAAACTACTAGATGTAGCTTTACTAGTGTTAAATATCGTAGATCTGTGGTTTACTTTGGTAAAAATGGCTATATTTGAAATGATGAAGTTGGGCTCTTGAATTCCCAACCTAGGTAGCGGACTTGAGGTGGCCTCTAGGTAGCGGATTTGGAGACTTGATTGGGATTTGAATGATATTTGTGAAATTTGTTATGATATAGTTAGAAAGTAGGGTTTTATTGTTGGAAATTTTGATAGAAAAATGTATGAGACGGCCAAACCCATGATTGGTAATTTCTATGTTTGATTTCGAGATTTTGTGATTATCTTTGATGAATTTCTTTCTAAGAAAATGTATTTTATGTTCAATTATGAGTGTATGAATTTTAAAAGATGAAAAGTGAAATGTCTCGTGAACTTTTGAATTAAAAATGTCATTTGAAGGAATTTGAGGGTTTCTATAAGATATGACCAAATCTTATGAATTTTGAAAATAAGATATGGTTTGAAGTGTTTTAAAGTTCTATTAAAGTATTGTTAAAGAGTAAGTGTTGAGTTCTGTGATAAAAGTGATTTTGAGGTGATAAGCCTCACTTAAGTGTCTTATTAAAGAAAGTGTGAAAATAGTGCTTAGTGAGTACATCGATGATGTGGCATATTTGAAGTGATATAGTGATTTTCAAAAGATTCATTTGAAACATTGAATCATGTAAAATGAATGTTTTTCCTTGAGGGATTTTGGGATAAATATTGATTGGAAACTATGAAGTGAAATGTTTTAGTTAATTAGTGAAGGAGTGAATCTCAACTACTGTTTTTGAAATTGTTTTAGGGAGTGTGCAAGGAACTGAATTTGATCCTTACGTGGAGGCTGAGCCCTACAATTTCGGTGAGTTTCCATGCTTGTTATGTGTTTACGTGCAAATGATTGTAAATGTGTTTAATGAAGTGAATGCGATGTGAAACATGGTTTTTGAACCCTCCAATGGGGGTGGTGTGTACTTTATCGCACCTACCCCATTTGAGTGAAAATAATTGTGAAAGTATTTTGAAATGATTGATTGTAAAAGTGTAGTGTAATGACTTATGTGTAATTGTGAAATGTCAGGAATTCCTGAGACCTATCGATGAGACCTTCGATTCGAGCCGGAGGCTAGGCCAAGGCCGAATAGAAAGATGCACGAACCATAGGTTCAAAGTGAAGTCAAGTGCACTTTCGGGACTTGGCATTTGGACTTGTCCCGGAAAAAGAAATGTCGATGTACAAACAAAGTGAAGTGAAGTGAAGTGTTATAAAGTGTTATAAAGTGTTAAGTGTTTGGAGTCGGGCCCGGGTGGGGTTTTGGCGGAGTAAGGGATAAGTGATGGTCTACATGGATTGTACTTGTGAAAGTTGATGAGTGTCAACTACACAGTTCTAGTGGACAAGTTTCGTGGAATTTGACTCCTGAGAGCCCCTGTATCCTTCTTTGAATGTTAAATGCTTTCTTATGTGTTTATTGTTAAATTCAAATTTGAAGTGAAATGTACTATGTGCTAAGTGTCTTTCATGTTTTTGGGAACTCACGGGGCTTTTTATCTCACCCTTTTTCTATTTGATTTCCTTAGCAGGAAATGAGTACCCAAGTGGAGAAGCCAACCCTTAGAATTAGGGTTTACTTATGTTGATTGTTTTTGAGAACTTTGGATTATGGTTATTGAAAGCTTTTGTGTTACGAAACTTGATTGTATTGATGGACAACTTATGTACTTTGGGTTTGTAATTTGGAAGTTATGAATTTGTAAGGTATATTTCCTTTCATATTGTGTTTGGAGTTCTAGTTTGATAAGTTGTAAGATTGTTTGAGTGAACGAGTTCTAGCGAGAGTTAGGCAGGTGGCCACTGATACTCTAGGGTACGCCCTAGGGAGAGGTGGGTCGTCACTGTTTGTAAGTATCTTTCTTTTTCTTTTTCTTTTTTCAGAAAGAATCAAAGAAGAATGATTAACTAAATAGTGAAACATTTTACTTTATGTTGTTATTATTATTTCTATTAAGTATTGTTAATATATTTTTAGAAAATACAATTTCATTCATCAAGCAAGCAACCAAGGCAACCAAATTTGCTTCTCAACGACAAACGTGCCTGTTGAACAAATTAATAAATTGAGCCAACTATCATCGCTATCTCTTAATTATCCCAACAAATATAAAATCCTTTGAGGTTAATGACTAAGATGTACTAAAAATATCTGACATCATCCACCCAAGGGCCGGGAACAGACGGATGAATTCCCTTCAAAATTAATTCCTGGATCCAAGCCAAGTTGCGTGTATGCATAGCCAATTCTATAGCTATTTCTCATAGCTAACATTAGTCAATACTTATATTAGGCCTTTTCAATTCCTTGATCTAAAGGCAAACGATAAGTATACAAAAAAGAGAAAAAAAGGGACATAGGTTTACTATAAAACATTAACATTACTATGCATCTAAATTGTGGATATGTAGGCCCTCAAAATAAAACCTACAAACAATCAAAACAAACAAGCCACAAGGCTTTGTGTTAAGAGCAATAAAAAGACAAAAGACTTACCAGAACGATGGAAGGAACAAACGGAATTTGAGAGGTTCTAATTAACAAACTCAAGTTTTTGTCTCTCTATTACACCAATTGACCAAGGCTATGGTCTTTATATAGACTACTAAACAACAAAATTCTATTAGGACTAGATTTACCAAATCACACTAATAATTGGACACATAGGTTTTGTCAACAAAATCCTAACAAGACTTGGTTTAATAATCCTAAATTGCCTCTCTTTAATCAATGTCTTCAATCCAGATCATGCCAAGCATCTTCTTCAACTTGAGAAATCGCTCCACCCTCAATGGTTTTGTGAAAATGTCTGCCATTTGATCTTCACTCTTGCAATAGTCAATAGCAATATCTTGATTTTGGACTAACTCACGAATGAAATGAAACTTGATATCAATGTACTTGATCCTCCCACGAAACACTGGATTCTTTGATAATGCAGATTTGCTATCACAATAAATCTTAGTAGGACCAATTTGTTCATGCTGTAGAAAACTAAACATTCTTCTCAACCATAATGCTTGAGTAGCATTATGTGCAACTGCTATGTACTTTGCTTTGGTTGTGGATAATGCCACCACTTATTGCTTCTTAGAAGACCATGAGAAAACACCGCTGCCCAAATAAAATATATAACCTGATGTGCTTCTCATTTGAATCATGTCACCAGCCTAATCATTATCTGTAAAGCCAACAAAATTAGATTTGTCAGTATATGGATAAAAGATACCATCACATTGTGTACCTCTGATGTATCTTAAAATCTTCTTGGCCTCCTGCCAATGTGATTGCTGTGGAGACTCCATAAACCTGCTAATTAACCAAACACCAAAAGTGATGTTAGTCGTTGTTGAAGTCAAGTATCTGAGACTTCCAACCAACCTTTGAAAATTAGTGATAGTCACAAATTCACCATTACCATCGTTTACCAACTTCAACTTCTCCTCAACTGGAGTTAATATAGGTTTTGTAGTATCCATCTCAAACCTCTTCAATATTTCACCTGCATGCTTCTTTTGCATAATAAATATGTCACTATCTGTTTGATAAACCTCAATGAGAAGAAAATATGACATTAATCCCAAGTCAGTCATTTCAAAATGACTGATTATAGCATTCCTGAACTCAAAAATCACCTTAGAATTATGGCCAGTGAAAATTTGATCATCCACATATAAGCATACAATAAGAATATCACTATCAGGATTGAACTTGATATATAAAATATGCTCATATGGATATTTGTTAAAGCCATTCTTTATAAAATAAGAGTCAATACGAGTATACTAGATTCGAGATGCTTGCTTTAAACCATACAAAGCCTTTTTTAACCCGTAAACTTTATTTTCTTGGCCCTTCTTCACATAATCTATAGGTTGCTTAACATATACTTCTTCCTCTAAAATATGATTTAAGCAAGCAGATTTCACATCCATTTGATGAATCTTCCAAGAGTTATTGGTAGCAATAGATAGAATCATTTGAACAGTGTCAAGTCTGGCAATAGAAGCAAAAAGTTCAAAGTAGTCAATACCTGCCTTTTGTTTGTAGCCTTTAACTACCAACCTTGCCTCGAAACGGCCCACCTCTCTAGTTGGCTTGTATTTGGTCTTGTACACACATTTAACACCAATTGATTTCTTCTCAAGTGGAAGAGAAGTCACCTCCTAAGGCTTATTTTTCTTTATTGCACGGATCTCCTTATCCATTGCTTGAATCCAGTGATTATCTTTGACAGCCTCCTCATAAGTAATTGGATCACAATTTGTAAACAATGCAAAATTCACGATATTTTCATCAGACAAATCATTATCATTACCAACAACAAAATCTTCCAAATGAGCTGGCATGTGACGTTCTCGTTGTGCACGATTGGATACATGTACAGGGCTTGACTGCACCCCAGAAGATAAAGGATCACCAGTAGGTTGTCTGGACTGCTCCACTGGTTGATTGGAAGAGTTCCCATCATCTAAATATAATGGCATTGATGGCTGCTTTGGCGTAGAATCTGGGACTTTGTTATACCAATCTGAAGCTCCTTGCTCATCAAACATGACATCTCTGCTAATAATGATGTTTCTTATGTTTGGATTAAACAGTTTGTAGTCTTTGGTTTCATGACTATAACCAAGAAATATACAATTTTCTGTCTTGTCATTCATCTTCTTCCTGATAGCATCTGGGACATGGGAATAAGCAAGACAACCAAATACCTTCAAATGAAAAATGTTTGATTTCTTACCAGTCTATAACTCCTATGGTGTCCTTTCAAAATTGCATCATGTAGGAGACTTGTTAGAAACATAAATAGCACAGGACATAGCTTCTGCCCAAAAATCTTTAAGTATATTCTTAGCATGCATCATCGATCTCACCATATCCATCAAAGTGCAATTCTTCCTTTCCGCCACTCCATTCTGCTGAGGAGTATATCTGGTTATCAACTGGTGTTTGATCCCATATTTCTCCAAAAAGTCATCACAGACAGTAAATTTAGTGCCTCGGTTAGTTCTCAAAATTTTAATAAAATGGCCACTTTATTTTTCTACATACACTTTAAAACTCTTGAAAGCATCACAGGCATCAAATTTATTCTTCAAAAAATACACCAAGTTTTCTGGTAAAATTATCAATGAAGGTAATAAAAGATTTATTACCACCATTGGAAGGTATCTCAACTGAGCACAAGTTAGAATGAATTAACTCCAATGGTTTTCTGGCCCTCTAAGCCTTACCTTTTGAAAAAGGATCTCTATGCTTCTTTTCCAAAATACATGACTCGCAGTGCTTAACAGAAAAATCAATAGAAGGCAATCCATACACCATATTCTTTTTAGCAATAAAACTCAAATTCTCAAAATTTAAGCGATCAAAATGCATGTGCCACAACCAGATATCATCATATACAATAGAACTAAAGCAAGGTGAATTACGACAATTAAGAATGATAGGCCATAAATGATTTCTATTCATGTATACCTTTACTATTAGTACCAAACAATCATCAGTAATAGTACCAATGCCATATTTAAACCGTAAAGCATATCCCTTCTCAGAAATTTGCCAAGACTCAACAAATTTGTGATACAACCTCAGCACATAAAAGATATCAGAAATAAAATTAGATTTGCCATTCTTCGAAATAATTCCAATTTTTCCTTTCCCAAGAACAGGCACTCTTTCATTGTTGCCAAATTTAATAAAAGTTTTAAAAGTCTCATCCAAATTAGCAAACATAGTTTTATCACCACACATATGATTACTGCAACCAGAGTCCAAAAACCAATTATTTTTCTTATTTTCTTCTATTCCTGAGTTGGAACATAAAAGGGCTTCATCCTTTTCACCATTATTCTTTGTCATATTAGCATGCCCAACTTTATTGTCAGAATTGTACCAAGACTCATTCTTGTAGTGACCAATTTTCTTGCAATTATGGCATTGAATATTACGTCTGCGAGAATTATTATTATTTTCTTACTCAGTATTGGGATAAGTGTTATCTCTTTGCCGGCAAAAATTGCCTCTGCCACGGCCTCGAAAATTGCCTCTACCACGGTCACATACTCTTCTTCTGAAATTTTGATTTCACTGATATGATGTCTCCCTCACTCATTAGATCTTTCTATCTGCGTCTGTAATGCCTTTTCTATCATTTCCTTTTCTACACCATCTTCTAATTTCCTGTTAATTCTCTAGTCATGAAGAGTTAACAAACCATGTAAATCTTGAAAGGTCATGATTGTAAGGCCCAAAGACAACCTAAGAGGGGGGTGAATTAGGTTGATTAAAAATTAATCAAGTTATAATGTCCCTTTTTCACAATAAGAAATGTGACCTCTTACACAATCAAATAATTAAGGAGATGAACAATAGAAATCAAGAAAGATAGAATATATAGCAATAGATGAATCGTAAAGCAGGCTGTAAGTAAGAATGAGAGTAATCAAACCAATTTTCTTCAAAGCTCCTCTTGAGCTTGAAGAACAAATCTCAACACAAGTAACTCCAATTTGATGAATTTCAACTAATCTTGTGTACAATGGAAGGCTCACTTCCTTCTTACCCCAAGCAGCACTCAGTCAAGTTAGGAAGTTTTACAATCTCTCGAATAACCCTCTCAAAGCTACACTATTGAAGAATTCACTCACAATTGAAAAGCTTGCTCACTAGTTCACACTATCAAGAACTACAATTCTTACTAGAAGAGTATTTTCTTGCTAAAATCACTCTTAAGAACTTGTATTCTAAGTATACAAAAGTTACTTTAAAGTTTAGACAAGGCTCTATTTAAAGGAGACCAAAAAGTGCCTTGATAATGGTTGTCAATGGATAGAAGGCAGCTGAAGAGTCAACTAGCCGTTGGATCTGTCGGACTTCTGATACAATGTTGTGCGTTCGGTGCTATCGTCCGAAAGGCTGTTTCGATCTTTATCGGACGGTCTATATATTTTTCTGCGTCCGATGTGTCCTGCGTTCGACAGCGGTCAGAGAACTCAGAAATTTTCTTGAATTCGATCGGACATCCGGTGATGATACGCGTCCGATACGAGTGTCCGATACTCCCCCTATCTATCGGACATCCGCTGCTTCAAGTTGAGTATCCGATGCAGTGTTCTCGACTTTTATCGGACGTTCGATATGTGCTATCGAGCATCCGACAGAGTTTAATGTCATTTGCTCCTTTTGATTGAGTTCTTCAATTGCACCATTTGCAGTAATAACCTGAGCTGCCAATATTCTCAATGGAAAACATTAAATTGATTTCTTCAATTGTTTTGTAATTGTCAAAATCCGGGATCACGATTTATATTCTCCCCCTTTTTGATGATGACAAAACAATTGAATTCATTTGGTAAAATGAAAGCTTTTGATAAAGAAAACGTATATAACTCCCTCTCATTTTGTGCATCGTACACAACTTATGTTTTGAGCATAATTCATATAAATGGAGCATTCAAATCATTCGTCCATATACAAGCCATAACTCCCTCTTACTAGATCAACCCTATAATTGATCAAATTCATCCAAGCCAATATAATCAAAGTCAATATAATCAATATAATTAAATTCATTCTAGCCAATATAATCAATCAATATAATCTTCTCCCCCTTTTTGTCATCTCAAAAAGAATCAAACAAATAGCTGAATGAATTATACCAAATAGTTGAAATCTTCAATATCAAATAAGTTACAATTCCAAAGAGCTGAAATCTTCAATGTCAAATGTGTTACAAATCCAAATAGCAGAAATCTAAGATCAATACCATCTAATGTGTCATTCAATTCACAACTAGAATTTGAATGATTCAATATAAGACCATAGAGCAATACAAGGCCGTCACACATCCACAAAACCAAAATTAGTAGCAAAACAATATCAGCACTATACAAACTTCAATACAATACCATAATTACCATATAGTAAGAATAGAATACTGAATATCCAAAATATCCAATAGAAATACTTAATACTTAAATACAAAGTAGCAATAATGAAAGTAGCAAAGTACTTAATACATTATATATTTCATCCATTGACAAAAAGGAACAAAATAGAAAAGATGCATCCTAATGGCGAAGTGCAAATGATCCTAAAGTGCCTAAAGAGTGAATGTAGCCTTAGGTCCGGGCCTTCTTCTGGTGATGCGAAATGCAGAGTGGTCTTCCTCCTTGGTGTCTTCATCATCTTCTTTTTCAGGTTGAGTAGTAGCTTGTTCCTTGCCTTTCTCAGAGGTAGAGGGATCACGGTGAGGGGTCTGAGAATCCGTGAAGTCTTGAGTGCCAAGAGTGGGGTCAGGACATGGTTCTTTTATATGTGAAACTGTGACAGCCCAACTTCTCCCTAGGGCGTACCCGAAGGTATCTGTGGACCGCTTGCCTAGCTCTCGCCAGGACTCACTCACATAAATGTCGCTAAAACATTAGACTAGCATACCAATCTCAAGTCTAAACTCAACAATAACTTACAATCACATTACATCATTCTTAAAATCCCCAAATTACATAGAATACTTATCAAACGTTTAAATTCTCATGATACAAAAGCTTTCGAAAGCTCAATATACGTTTGTCACATCAATACAAAAGCAAACCCTAACTCTAAAGGTTGGCTCCTTCACTTGGGTTCTTGGTCCCTGTTAAAGAAAACAATTTGGAAAGAGTGAGTTAAAAAGCCCAGTGAGTTCCAACAAGGTACAATTCACGTAAAACAATTCAAATCATACTTCAAGTACACAATTTAAATCAAGAGGATAAATACTTAAATGGATATTGCTCGTATGAACTACTCGGGGGACATTGCCCAACCAGTAGACTAGTCGAGGGACTTAAGACATCACAAACTAGTCGGGGTACCTACGATGTCACTTTTATTTCATTGAAACTAGTCGGGGACTTAGCCAAGACATCACAAACTAGTAGAGGGTACTGCCTCTGACGGCCACTTTATTTCATTGAAACTAGTTGAGGGATTTAGCCGACGTCACATACTAATCGAAATGCGACTTAAGACGCGTCACAATACTTCTCTGAAACTACTCGAGGGACCTCGCCCAATGAAGTAGACTAGTCGAGGGACTTTGCCCAAGACATCACAATCTTTCACTGAAACTAGTCGAGGGACTTCGCCCAACGACGTCACAATAATTTACTTAAACTAGTCGAGGGACCTCGCCCATCGACGTCACATTACTTCATTGAAACTAGTTGAGGGTATTCACCCTACGACGTCACTTTATTTCATTGAAACTGGTCGAGGGACTTCACCCAGCGACGTCACATACTAGTCGAGGGATTTCGCCCAACGACGTCACATCACTTGTAGGTAAATCACATCACTGGATTAAACACATTTCAAGTCAAGCAAGTCACGCACTTGAAAGTGTTTTTACCTAGAAATCATTTCAATAGTAAATTATTTCACTTATAAACACTAATAAATCATTTGGCAAGCACGAGTAAATTATTTCCTTTGAAATCGCTAGGAAATCCGTTCATTTGTAAATAGTTTGAAACATATTCTAAAATACTCACAAAAGTAGGAAAACATTTCATTTGTAAAGAATAGTAGTAAAACATTTCATTTGAAAACAAGTTAGAACTAGTTTGAAAATAGGTTGGAACACTCACATTTATAGAACACTGCAAAACACTTTCACAATTTCTTTCATTTCAAATAAACTTAAGTGTGATGAAGTACACGCTACCTCCACTTAACAATTTACAAAGTGAAAAATCACTTCAAATCACTTGACCAATACACTTCGAATCATATTTATGAATCACATAACATATATGGAAACTCACCGAAATAGTAGGGTTCGGCTTCCACGTAAGGATCAAATTCACTTCCTTGCACACCCCCTAAAAAAATTTAAAAACAATAATTGAGATTCACTCCTTCTCTCATTAAGTAAAACATTTCACTTTCACATCACAATTTCCATCAATATTTTTCCCAAAATCCTTCAAGGAAAATCCTTCGTTTCACATGACAGAACGTTTCAAATGACTCTTTGGAAAATCATTAACTCATTTCGAATATGACATGTCATCGATGTACTCACCAAGCACTATTTTCACATTTTCTCTAGTAAAACACTTGGGTGGGGTTTATCACCTCAAAATCACTTTTATTACAAAATTCATCACTCACTCTTTATCAATACTTTAATAAAACTTTAAAATGCTCCAAACCATATTTTCATTTTCAAAATTCATTAAATTTAGCCACAATACTATAAAATCCTCAAATGATGTTTTTCACTCAAAAATTCACGAGAAAGTTCACTTTTCACATTTAAAACTCAGAAATTCATGAATGAACATAAAAATGTATTTTCTGAACCAGACATTCATTATAGATCATCACAACATCTCGAAATCAAACATAGAAATTACCAAGCATGAGTTTCTATCACAATTTCCAACAACAACACCCTATTTTCTAACCATATCATGACAAATTTCACAAATAACATTCAAATCCCAATCAGGTCCTCAAGTCTGCTACCTAGAGGCCACCTCAAGTCCGCTACCTAGGTTGGGATTTCAAGAGCCCAACTTCATCTTTTCAGATGAGATCATTTTACCAATATCAACCATAGATCTAAGCTATTTAACACTAATAAAGCTATATCTACAAGTTTCAAGGTTTATACCTCCGGATCTAACACGATCCGATAAGATCAAAGATGATCTCGTGAGTTTCCTCTTTCCAAGAGTGCTTCCAAGCCTAGCAACTCCTCAAGCTTCAATCTTAACCCAAGATCTTCGAGCTTTGACGACGATTTTGAACTCCAAGCTCACGATCTAGCAACACACCACTCAATCAAGCTTGGTTTCTTCACTTTTCTCTTTCTTTTTCTCTTCCAAACTTTCGGATGGCACCCCTCTCTCTCTCTCTCTTCAATCGGCTGCCATGGAGGATGAAATTCAAGTCAAATCCTTCTCAAGGTTCACAAGTTCAAGATACTAGTTGATGAAGAAATTGGAAAATCAAACCACCAAACTTACCTCTCTTTTCCTCCTCCAAGAATCGGACCACTCCACTCTCTTTCCTCTCTCTCTCTGCTGCAAGAAATGGAGAGGATGATGGTGATTAAGGATGCTTGAAGCTTGTTGGAAGCAAGGAAGAAAAATGAAGAAGGAAAGATCAATTTTCTCTCTCTCTCTTCCTTGTTGAACTCGGCTGCTCCATCTCTCTCTACTCCCAAATTGCAGCTGAAAAGTGAGCTCCAAGGTTGCAAGAAAGCCAAGGTTTTATGGGACAATAAGTGCCTTTTTCCATGTTTTAAGGAAAAGCACTTTTTGGACGCTTTATGTCGCGTCACATGCGCCAGTCTAACTTATACTATTTTATTCCATTCCAACACTGTCCAACCTTAATAATATTTCCAAAATATCCCTACATATGCTCGACTTCAACTCAAGGTCACTAATCACGCTTGGGTAGAAAATTAAGCACTTAACTCGGCCAAAACCGCACACCGGCAAATTATTCGTATAAAATTCTCTAAATTGGAAAATATTCACTTTAAATATATTTTCACTCATATTTCAATAAATAAACACAATATAAATAATATTTTACATTTTTTTAAAATAAAGTCTGAATTTGGAGGCCCTCACAGAAACACCCTCATGCATAGCAGTAGGAAACAACAAATTTTTCTTGTCCAAGAACTCTGATTGCTACTCAGGAGTCATGGTGAGCATGAGACCATGTTCAAGAAGAGTAACATGATCTTTAAACTCTTTGAGCAGCACAACTATTTTAGACTGAGAAGGATTGGTTTTAGAAGAGGATTTTTTGGGATGAATGGAAGGATCAGGAGTGAAACGAAGAGATTGTGTGGTGTTGGGAGTGATTGGTGTGTCATGACCATGCTTAGAATGAGATTCAGAGGCTGCCTCTTTTGTACACCAATGACCATCAAAAAATCTCAGATTTTTCCTTTCAAAATAAAATTTTGTGAAAACAGAAGTAGAAGAGTCCTTTGGACATACTCCTGTGATGGGAACTTTAAAATGCTCAAAGATTGGAGTTAAAAACTTCCCATAAGACAACTTTCTCCAAGTATCAGTATTTAATTTCAACAAGAACTTGCACATGACAAAACCAAAATCAATACGAATTTTTTCAACAAAATAGTAAAACAAATATAAATCCATCTTATTTGTATCAGTACAATACCCATCAGTGGGAACCAAAATATTTGAAATGATTGAGAAAGTGATCAAATCTTTGGAAGAAAGGTCCTCTAATTTAGCATCAGCAAAAGTTTGGAATGGAGATTGAAAATATGACATTAGTTTTTCAGCATTAAAATGATTGATGGTTGTTGGATTTTCTTCTTAGGAGAAAAAATTGGCAATTTTACTTCTACAATCATATTCAATAGAAGTTTTCAAAATCTCATTCACAATATCAGGATCAAATACAAGGTCTACTCCATTAACACGGGATCTTATTTCATTGCGTACAGTGCATTTCCTAAGGTTAGCAAAAAATTGATAACGCATTTCAGAATAGTAGACATTAGGCATTGTGATAATGTGAGACCATTTCTGAAAATCTAAAAGTTTAAGGATAGAACCGAGATCAATTTTACGGAACACAGAAGGATTGATTGATCTCTGAATGATGAAACTTTTTTGTGAAAACAAAGCAAACTTTTCCTTAACTTCATCATCAATAAACTGAGGCAATAGAGGGGGTTGGAAAGAAACATGAGAATTAGTCTGAGTAGTACGAGATTCTTGGGTACTTGCTGAACCTTTTTTCTTCCTATTTGAAGTCCGCTTAGCAGTAACAGGTTGCTCTTCTTCATCCCTGAGAGTACGTTTGCGTCCGGTGGCTAAAGATCCTCCCCGAATTCGAACCATTGTGATGTGTGTGTGTGTTTTAAGTACTGAGTGAGATGAGAAATGAGATGTTGAGGACTAAAGCTACTATTTTGATGAAAATGTCATGATCAGTCTGCTCAAAAGGTGAGAAATATCAGTTTTAGGGTTTTTGAAGAAATTTGGGATCGGAAAGGATTGTAATTGCTGATGTGAAATGATGACATAGCACGGTTTGCAAAAGGTTCATACACCAGTTTGTAATGTCAATTTAGGAATTTGTTTTAAGACAAAGTGTGAATTTGAATTTTTGTAATCCGAGTGGTTGGGAAGGTGCGTCCGAATAAATGAGGTTTGACTGATGGAAATGAGAGGAAACAACCTTATAAGTTGCGACTGTTGGTGTGTCGGACGTCCAAATGAAGTGAAGCGTTCGACACATCCATCCGATAGAATTTTCTGGAAAACAACTTAGAACACTGTCGGATGTCCATTCATCTGGCATTGGATGTTCGATAGAATTTGACAAAAATTTTCAAGAGTTCTTTTCTAAAATTCCTAATTTCGAATACAAATATATAAATTGATCTAGGGGCAAAGCTTTTGTGAAAATATCAGCAATTTGATCTTTTGAACAAACATAATTTACACAAATCTCACCATTTTGAACAAGATCACGAATGAAATGATGCTTTATGTCTATGTGCTTTGTCCTAAAATGTTGAATGGGACTTTTTGTCAAATTTATGGCACTTGTGTTATCACAGTAAATAGTCATATTATCATACATCAAACCAAAATCATTCAAGGTATGCTTCATCTATAATAATTGAGCACAACATGCACTAACGGCAACATATTCTGCTTTGGTTGTAGACAAAAAAATAGCATTTTGCTTCTTACTAAACCAAAATACCAAGCAATTACCAAAAAAATGACATGAACCACTAGTGCTTTTTCTATCTATTCTACATCCACCAAAATCAGCATTCGTATATCCACATAAAGTAAATTCATGACATATAGGATACCAAAGACCAAAATTTAAAATTTCTTTCAAATATCAAAAAATTCTCTTAACGGCATTTAAATGAGATTCCTTAGGACAAGATTGAAAACGAGCACACAAGAAAACGGCAAACATAATATCCGGTTTACTTGCGGTTAAATAAAGTAGACTTCCGATCATACCTCTATATTTCTTCTCATCAACACTTGTACCTTCTTCATCTTTGTCAAATTTGGTAGATGTACACATTGGTATGCCAACCTACTTTGAGTCCTCCATTTCGAATCTTTTGAGGAGTTCTTTTGTGTACTTTATTTGATTAATGAAGGTTCCTTCTTGAGTTTGAAGGACTTAAAATCCGAGGAAGAAATTTAATTCTCCCATCAAACTCATCTCAAATTCATTTTGCATAATAGTAGAGAAATCCTTGCACACACTACAAAAAAAAGTACTTTTTATGACAAATATTTTATGACAAGACTCAGATTCGTCACAAAAAAGTAACCTTTTGTGATGAGTCCTTCTCCTCTGCCACAAGAAGTTGGGCTACTGGGAAAATTGTGGGGGTATTCTTACAAATAATACTTAAAGCCTAGAAATGATGTCATCTTGACTTTTGACTTTTCAATTTTTGACTACAAAAAGTAGGACCACACAAAAACCCTATTAGTCTCCCACTTTTCTCATCTCATTTCCACCGCCATTCCTCCTCATTCTACAACTCCAAATTGGCTGGCTTATTCCTCTTCATCTTCATCATCTAGAAACGGCACCATCAATCAATTTTCGGTCATTTGTAGATCCTCCTAAAGTCAGTTCTTAGATCTACAACCAGAAGCAACAGATCTGGCAATGATAGATACAAAATTTTCCTTTCGTACATGGGTTCATCAGGTATAATTGGTTGGTACACCATATTAGGCCCTCCATATCTCCATTAGATGTCCTTTCCCCTTTTCTGAATCTCCTATATAAGGATTTATTCTAATTATTTCAAATTTTCAGTAATTCTTTATGTGTAAAGGTCCCAAATTTATTCTTTTTTTTTTTAAAGTTGAATTCCCTGATTATTTTTATAGATTATTCCAATGTTTTGTACAAGAAAATTTTTTTTTATCATTTATTAGTATATGTTTCCTCCAATCCTACTTATACCTTCTATTTCACGTGTTTTATTTGTTCAAAAGTAATATTTCATTGATGGGTTCATATTGAGGGGATTTGGGAAGGAAAATAATCCTAGGTTGGACTTGCAATTGATGAGATGTACACTTCTCCATCTTTTTTCTAGTTTATTCTACTTGCGGTTCTTTTTTTTTTTTTACTTATCTTATTCTGCTTGCTTTTTTTTTCCTTTTCTTTTCATCTTATTATGCTCACTTTTTAAAACAAAATTTAGTAAAACAGAGTATACTTACAGCCCATCAGTTTTCATTATCTTTATCTTTTCGATTGAAGAAGAGTTTTTTTAGATTTTTTTTCCTTACAAATGATTATAGCATAATATGGCAATTCCGGTTAAAAGTTTGTAGTAGTGAACCAATAAGCAGCTCTTCAATTTGTAAGCATTGTAAATTTGTCCATTGATACCCAATATGTTTCACATTTGAAACTTGCAGGTCAAATGTACTTTTTTCTTTTTCCCATGTAGTTTGCATTGATACAATCTTGCACATGCTTCAAACTAATTTCTTTTTGATTTTTCGCTTTCATGTTTTGGTATGGATGAATATATGAAATTTTGATGCTTCCTATATGGATCTGTCATAAAGGTATATAGGTTATATCAAAGTCTACTTAGCTAACATACTTTATCAGTTTTCCACCTACTACTCTAAGTAATACATTGGATAGCTAACTTTGGCATGCTTGTGACGACCCACCTCTCCCTAGGGCTACTGGGTATCAGCACCCGCCTAACTCGCCGACTCACTCACTCTATTATAACATCACTTATCAAATTCAAACTTGACATTACAACACTCTTAGCACAAAATAAAAAGTACAATGCTTTACAAAACATAACGTCAATACAACCCATAATACATAAACCATCCATCCTTACAATCTAGTTTCATCATACATGAATTCTCAAAAGACACTATTCCAAGTTCTCCAAAACGTTAACCCAAAAGTAACCCTAAACTTAAGGGTTGGCATCTTCATCAGGGATCTCATAACCTGCTAAGGAAAACAAATGGGAAAAAGGGTGAGCTAGAAAGCTCGTGAGTTCCCAAAACATGCAATTCACATAACACATAAGAACATTCACTCAATAAGATTTCACTTGAATTTAAATCAGATAAGAAAGCATTTAACAGTACAAGTATGGATACGGAGCTCTCAGGAGCCAAAGTCCACGTCGCTTGTCCACTAACCAGTAGTTGACACTCCAATCCACTATTGCCATGTAGAACTCCACTTTCCCTTTACTCCTCCAAACCCCACCGGCCCGTTCTCCAAACAAAGATGGGTAACAGTGGGTAATAGTACAGTGGGTTTGAGTACTCTCCATGAGGGACAAGTCCATACGCCAAGTCCAGAGTACTTTTCAGTTCAATCCAGCCAGTAACAATGGTTGGTTGCTCTTTAGAGACGAGTTGGTTCCGAACTCAATCTCGAAAGCACAAGATGTTGGTCTAAGTCACTGGCTTTGTGACATTGAAATAACCCTATGGCTCTTCCCTTTCTTCTCGACCTAGGCCTAGCCTCCGGCTCGAGTCGAAGGGTTCACCGATAGGTCTCAGGCATTCCCTGACCTTTTCAAACACATGTAGTCACTAAGTAATACAGTAACAGTCAATCATTTCAGTTTACATTTACTTTAAAGCATTTTCATAGTCGTTTCACTCAGATAAGATTAAGTGCGATAAAGTACACACTACCCTATCTGAGAGTTCAAAACCAAGTTTCACAGTACAACCACAACAGTAAACACCATTGCAGTCATTTCACGTAAACACATAACAGGCATGAGAACTCACCAAAGCAATAAGGCTCAGCCTCTACGTATGGGTCGAATTCACTTTCCTCCTCAAACCCTAAACAAATAAAAATAGTAGTTGAGAATTCTATCCTTTCATTCATTAATCAAAACAACTCACTTCCACTTTTTAGTTTTAAATCAATATTTTCCAAAAATCCCCTCAAGGGAACACTTTCATTTCAAACGATGTCATATTTCAAATATCTCATTGAAAATCACTCATTTCTCCCAAAAACAATGTTCCAAGTAAATCTTTGGAGGATCAAGATATCATTTCAAATAGAACATGTTATCGACGTTCTTACTAAACGTTGTTTTCACATTTCTTTAGTAAAACACTTAGGTGAAACTTATCACCTCAAAAATCACTTTTAACATAAACTCAACACACACTCCTTGATAATACTTTAATATAACTTCAAAACACTTTAAACCATATCTTTTCTTACAAAATTCATTAAATGGAACCATAATACTACAAAACCCTCAAACGACATTTTTCGCCCAATTTTCGTAAGAAATTCCATTCTTTATCTTTTCAAAAAGTCATACACCAATAAATGTACATATCATATATTTTCTTAAACAGAAATTCATCACAACTGAATACAAAATTTCAAAATCAAACATAGAAGTTTTCAAGTGTGGTTTCGGCCATTTTAATCATTTTTCCTTCAAACTTTTCAACAACTAAAACCCTAATTTCTAACCATATCAAGGCAAGTTCACAAATAGCAATCAAATTCCCAATCAGGTCCTCAAGTTCGCTACCTAGAGGTCACCTCAAGTCCGCTACCTAGGTTGGGATTTCAAGAGCCCAACATCATCTTTTCAGATGAGATCTTTTCACCAAAATCAACCACAGATCTAAGCTACTTAACACTAATAAGGCTATATATACAAGTTTTAGGACTTATACCTCCGGATCTATCAAGATCCAACAAGATCCGACAAGATCTAGCAAGATCCCTTGAGCTCTCCTTCAAGAAAGTTGCTTCCAAACTTGATGACTTCCAAGAACTTCGATCCTAGCTCCCGATCTACAAGATTCGTCAAGGATCTCCGTCACCAAGTTCAATCTCGAGCCCAAGGCAACCACCCAAGCTTTTCTTTCCTCTCTTTTTCCTTCAAAAATGTCAGACCCAACTCTCTCTCCTCTCTCCTTGGTTCGGCTGAAATGGAGGGAAGAAATCAAGCCCAAAACTTCCACAAATTTCAAGGGACTAGTTGAGAAAGAAATGAAAGATCAACTTCAAGACTTACCCCTTCTGTCCTTCCTCCAAGAACCGGTCCAAAGCCCCTTCTCTCTCCTCTTTCTCAGCTGCAAAGAATGGTGGATTGGATGGGCTTCAATGGTGGTTTAAAACTCCAAGCTTGGAAGGAACAAGAATGGAAGAAAACTAGCTCTTATTTCTCTCTCTCTCTCCCCTAGAGCTCTCGGCTCTTTCTCTCTCTATCTCCCAAATTTGCAGCTGAAAATGAAGTGTGAAGATTGCAAGAAAGTCAAGGCTTTTATGGTGCAAAAAGTGCATTTCCTTATTTTAAGGGAAAAAGTGCTTTTTGGCACTTTATGTTGCGTCATGCGCGACAGTCTAACTTACACTGTTCTAGTCCATTCCGACACTGTCCAAACTTATTAATATTCCCAAAATATCGTCACTTATGCTTAATTTCAACTTAAAGTCACTAATCGCGCTCCGGTAGAAAATTAGACACCTAATTCGGCCAAAATCGTACACCGGCAAATAAATCGTATAAAATGTTATAAATTGGAAAATATTCAATTTAAACACAATTTTACTCATAAATAAATAAATAAACACAATATAAATAATATTATGCATTTTAAAATAAATCTGAATTTTGAGTCCCTCACAATGCTAACTTGGTTTGCAACTCAAAAGAGAAATATTGTGGGTTTGTAAGCCAAATTTGGGTATTTTTTAGGAAGGTTTGGCAGATTGATTTAAGAATTGCTTTTTGTTTAAGAGTGATTCTTTTCAAGTTGAAAGCTTTATTGGCTTATATCTTTAGACGAATTTACATATCCTATTGTTTGTAGAATAAGATATATCATTAATTAATGGGATTAATTTGCTTAAAGTTATTTGTATTGTTGTTGCTAAGAGGTGCTAATTAAACATAGTGTGGGTAAGAATAAATCTTTGCTAACTTGTTTTAATGTGAATTAAGCAATTTTTTCACATTATTCTTTTATTATTTGCCAACTGAAGTTGTAGACTTGGAAAAGAAATACTACAACACTTGACTAAAGTTAAGTTTCTCTTTTGTAGCACATTTTTGGTTGCAATTAGAGTTTATTTTTTTCTTGGTTTATTGCCTTTTATATTTATTGTAGATTTGAAGTTTATATTGTCATGATAAGTGTCCAAAATTAAGTTCTATTTCCCATTTTTTAGTAATGTTTTTGACTTTTTATGTCTTGCAACTTCCACTTCTTTATGTATTTGGAGATAGTTAACTGACAATATCATTCCCAGTGTGTGATTATGTATCTATATATATTTTGTGGGATTTCTTAAGTATTTGACAATTGTTTCCCAAAATTCAAATTGTAGACAACTACTTTTCAAGGACTAAAGTTTGCATCTCTATTATTGCTTTGCATCCAAGAAAATTTTTAGATACTTTGCTGCTGATTATATATGTACCAAAGGAAATTAAATCCCATGGCTGCTAAAAATTTCATATCCTCAGTTCAAGTACTTCTTTTTCCAGCTACATTGCCCTTGTGTTTATAACTGTGTTGGCAAGGATGATCTCAAAAGTTTGTCAATAAAGTATTGAGTAAATTATATAAATGTAAGTGTGAGTATTAGTGTGTTTTTGGATTGTCAATATTTGTTTTCTTGATAGAGTATGATTAGCTTTCACTGATTAGTCTTATTTTAATTTTTCTAAGGGGAGAGTCTCTGTTTAGCTTAACTGTTTCTCTATTAATTTGACGGCTGTTTATAGCTTGGTCATTCGTACATTTTTGCACAATTATGAGTAAAAATCTCTTTTAATAGTACGACAATTCAATATCCTCACTGCATGGAATCTATAGATATTTTTGGAATAGGGAAGGCATGGCATGGACTTATTTGGAATGATCGAAGCTTCTATTCTGCTTTGATACACTTTGCATCAAATACATGTAAAAAGTTAATTGATTCTCCAAAATTGTGTTTATTATATAGCTAGTAAAGTTAAGAGTTCAGTTTTCTTTAAATCATAAAGTGGAAACTTTAGTTCCCTTTCATTTTAAATTGACAGGTTTCAATAGTTATGTAATTGGCATGTATGTCAGTTTCCTTTCATTTTAAATTGACAAGTTTCGATACTTAAGTAATTAGCATATACGTCAGTTTAGATGTTTTAATTTCTTTTAGTATTGGTTCCTTTTCTTCAATCTTATTTATTCTTTCTGATCCATAAATACTTTTTATGTACTTTCAAGCAATGCGTTGCTGGAAACTTTGAAGTGTTGCAGACCTCAATATTAGGCATGAAGGGATTCTATTGTTTTCCTAATTTTAACAATAAGTACATCAGTATTTAATGAAATTGTACTAAAATTTTGTATTTTACAATCTTTGTAATGAAAATGTTTTGTTCTATTATTCTTTGAGCAGTTACACTTAAATTTTTTTAAGGATGATTTTTATTGTATTTAGGGATTTGAAATGACTGTTGTGTAACACTTGTGTTATAGAAGAAAAAACTATTGAGTGGTTTCTATTTTTCGTAACAATGGTCTCGTCACGAGAAATTTCCTAATTATTCTTTCAATATCAACTTTTGTGATGAGGAGACTTTTTGTGATGACAGAATTAGATTTTTGTTGATGATGTGTCGTCACAAATTCTATTTTTTTCTGATGATTAAGCTTGTCGTTACAAAAGTATTCGTGACGATGAGTGTTTTTTCATCACAAAATGGTTTTAGCCATGGGCTATCTAGGACGAAGTTTTGGTGACGAAGCCATCATCAGGAAAAGTTCTCGTGACAAATTTTTGACTTTCTGTGATGAATTTCAATCATCACAAAAGACCCTTTTTTTTTGTAGTGACAAGCGTTCATTAGTAGCACCAAAAATAATATCATCGACATATATTTGCACAACAAGAAGATCATTCAATTTTTGTTTCTTAAAAAGAGTGGTGTCTACAATACCTCTTTTAAAACCATTTTCAATAAAAAAAATCCACTTAAATGCTCATACCAAGCTCTAGGAGCTTGTTTTAAACCATACAAGGCCTTTGAAAGTTTAAATACATGATTTGGAAATTTATCACATTCAAAACAGGAAGGTTGATCCACATAAACCTCTTGATCAATAAAACCATTTAGAAAAGCACTTTTAACATCCATTTGATATAATTTAAAATCTTTGAAACAAGCAAATGCAAGAAACATTCTAATAGATTCTAATCTAGTTACGGGAGCAAATGTTTCATCAAAGTCTATACCTTCTTCTTGAGCATATCCCTTAGCCACTAATCTAACCTTATTTCCTACAATTTCACCTTTATCATTTAATTTGTTCTAAATACCCATTTTGTACCTATAATAGGGTGATTTTGAGGCCTCTCAACTAAAGTCCAAACATTATTCCTCTCAAATTGATTTAATTCCTCTTGCATAGCTAGAATTCAATTTTCATCTTTCATGGCATCATTAATATTTTTAGGTTCAAAGTGTGACACTAAAGCAAAATTGTCAAGTAGTGGTTTTGATGATGAATGAGTTCTTACCTTTTCGGATGGATCACTAATAATTAACTCCTTGGGATGATTTTGAATGAACTTCCAAACTTTAGGAAGATCCTTTGGTAGATCATCATCCTTGTCTTCTTCTCCTAGCACATGATTTTCTTGTGGGCCATTTTCCTTTTAGTTTTCCACCATTTCAACATTGTTTTCTTCTTGGAGTGTGAGCTTCTCAGGTCCTTTTTGAATACCTACATCATCATCTATACAAATGCTTTTGGAAGAATCACCGTTAGACTCATCAAATGTAATGTGTATAGTTTATTCAATCACAAGAGTTCTTCTATTATAAACTCTGTATCCTCGTTTGTTTTCACAATAGCCTAAGAAAATATATTCATTGGTTTTCTTATCAAATTTTCCATGATGTTCCTTGATATTTAAAATGAAGCATTTGCACCCAAAAACTTTGAAGTATTCAACAATTGGTTTTTTATCAAACATTAATTCATAAGAAATTTTGTTCAAAATTGGTCTTAAGAGAACCCTATTCATTACATAACATGCCGTATTTATGGCTTCGGCCCAAAAATATTTTGGCAAATCATTTTCACTTAACATAGTTCTTGTGGCTTCACAAAGTGTTCTATTTTTTTTTTCCACAACACCATTTTGTTGGGGGATTTTTACTATTAAAAATTCATGAGTTATTCCATTGTGATCACAGAATTCCGGAAAGATACAATACTTAAATTCCAAGCCATTATCACTTCTAATTTTGACAATGCTTAAGCCAAGCAAATTTTGAACTTTTGCAAACAAGGAAACAAACTTTTTAAAAGTATCATCTTTATGAGCAAGAAAAACTGTCAAAGTATATCTAGAAAAATCATCAACAATTACAAGATAATATCTTTTACCATCCAAGCTAGCAATTTGTATAGGACCAAACAAATCAAGATGTAAAAGCTCCAATGGTCTAGATGTAGAAACACACTTTTTAAGTTTAAAAGAAACTTTTGTTTGTTTCCCCAATTGACAAGCATCACAAATCTTATCTTTCTCAAATTTGATTTTAGGCAAGCCTCTAACAAGTTCCCTTTTGGAAATTTCACTTAATACATCCATATTGAAATGACAAAGTCTTCTATGCCACAACCAAGGATCTTCATTTGAAATTTTGAGACATTTAAAGATAGAAGAATCAATTTTCTCAAGAATCACAACATAGATGTCATTGAATCTTTTTCCTTTGAAAATGATATTAAACTTTGAATCAAGAACTAAACATTCATACTTTTTGAATAAAACAAATAAATTTCTATCACATAGTTGACTAACACTTAACAAATTATAACCTAAATTATCAACCAAGAGAACATTATGAACAAATGTTTCACCATTCTTACCAACATCTCCTACTCCAATTGTTTTGGCTTTCATGTCATCTCCAAATGTCACTTTTCCACTTGATTTTGACTTGAGCTTAATGAATTGAGATGGATCACCGGTCATGTGCCTTGAGCATCCACTATCTATGAACCACTTTGATTCCTTTATAACTTTCTCCATCTTCACCTACACAACAGTTAAAGAATTTTGGTACCCTTTAATCTTTGGGTCCTTAATGGTTAGAATTATGTTTAACTAACCACATACATTTCATGTCTCTTTTCATATTTCTCTTTACATAACAATCATGCTTTAAGCGACCTTCTTGACAACAAAAGCTGCACATAATGGTAGGATTGTTCACATAAATTGGTTTAATAAATCTTACTCCTCTTTTTCTATAAATTGTGAATTCATTTGCACTAAATGTTAGTTTTCTTTCATAAGCATTAAAATGAGGATTCAGTTCATTTCTTGCTAAACAGTTTTGTTTCTTATGTTGAAGAATCATGTCTAGACTATCCATTCTTCTTTTCAAGTCACTTTGTTTTTCTTAAACATTTCACAAAGACTTGTTTTTCTATCAAGTTCATGATGTAACTCAATTTCAGCTCTTATCAAGCAATCATTGTCATATTTTAGTTTTTCGTTTTCTTGAAACAGATTTGCATTATCTTGCAAGAGAAAACTATTTTTCTATTTTAACTCTTTATTCCTAACATAAGATTCTTTCAAACTATCGTGTAATCTACCAACAAATGACTCAAGATCATCATCATCATCATCACTTTCAGATTAGGGATTACAAGATGTTACCTCATTGTCTCCAATTGCCATGAAAGCTATTTGAATAAATTCTTCTTCCTCTTCAATTTCACCTTCCGAATTGCACTCATTCCAAGTGATTTGGAAGTTGTTGAATCTTGGCTTCCTTTCATTCTTCATTTCTTTCTTTTTCTTCGTTGGACAGTCAATTGCATAGTGTCCTAACTGTCCGCATTCAAAGCATTTATCTCCTTGCTTTTTGTTTGCATCTTGTCTTCCTTTGTATCTTGTGTTGAATTGGTTGGGGCTTTGATTCCTAGGTCCTCCTTTTCTAAATCTTCTTTTGTTGAGAATCCTCTTGAAGCTTTTAGTAATGAGGGCGAGATCACTATCATCACCATCCATGTCTTCATCATCCAATGAGGCCGAATCATCCTCATCTTGGGATGCCTTTAGAGCAATGCTTCTCTTTGCCCTTGCATCTTCTTCATCCTGCACTTTGCTTTTGAGTTTTAACTCATAAGATGTTAGAGAATTTATGAGAGACTCAATGGACATTGAGTTTAAGTCCTTTGCTTCTTCAATGGTAGTCACTTTACTTTCCCATTCTTTAGGTAAAGCATTCAAGATTTTTCTATTTTTTCTCACCTAGTGTATATTCCTTATCTAACACTTCTAAATCTTTGATGAGATCATTAAATCTACAATACATTTTATCTATATTTTCATGAGGCTCCATTTTGAATGATTCATATTTGGTGACCAAGATGGATTTCTTTTGTTCTCTTACATCTTCACTACCTTCATGAATTTCCCTAAACTTATTCCAAATTTCTTTAGCTGATTTACATCCTTTAATTCTAATGGATTCATTTGTATCAAAGGCACTATATAGGACATTCATGACTTTAGCATTTGAAGTAAGATTAGCCCTATTCTCACGAGTCAATTCATTCCTTGTTTTTAATCTAGGAACACGAGTAATGGGATCATCAATGGTGGCAGTGTAGGGACCTTCATTAACAATAAACCACAAATCAATATCAATAGATTGTAAGAAGATGATCATTCGTTCCTTTCAACTAACATAGTTCGATCCATTTAACATAGGTGGTCTAGTTACCGATTGTCCTTCTACAAACATAGCATTATTGGTTGCCATCTTTTCTCTAAACGGTTAAGCTTGATCCTAGAGATTGAGCTCTGATACCAATTGTAAGGTCCAAAGACAACCTAAGATGGGGGTGAATTAGGTTTGATTAAAAATTAATCAAGTTATAATGCCCCTTTTTCACAATAAGAAATGTAACCTCTTACACAATCAAATAATTAAGGAGATGAACAATAGAAATCACGAAAGATAGAAGATATAGCAATAGATGAATCGTAAAGCAGGCTATAAGTAAGAATGAGAGTAATCAAACCAATTTTCTTCAAAGCTCCTCTTGAGATTGAAGAACAAATCTCAACAACGACTTCAATTTGATGAATTTCAACCAATCTTGTGTACAATGGAAGGGTCACTTCCTCCTTACCCCAAGCAGCACTCAGTCAAGTTAGGAAGTTTTACAATCCCTCAGATAACCCTCTCAAAGCTACACTATTGAAGTTATCACTCACAATTGAAAAGCTTGCTCACTAGTTCACACTATCAAGAACTACAATTCTTACTAGAAGAGTATTTTCTTGCTGAAATCACTCTTAAGAACTTGTATTCTAAGTGTACAAAAGTTACTTTGAAGTTCAGACAAGGCTCTATTTAAAGGAGACCAAAAAGTGTCTTGATAATGGTTGTCAACAGATAGAAGGCAGCTGAAGAGTCAACTAGCCGTTGGAACTGTCGGATATCTGATACAATGTTGTGCGTTCGATGCTATCGTCTGAAAGGCTGTTTTGATCTTTATCGGACGGCCGATGTATTTTTCTGTGTCCGATGTGTCCTACGTTTGACAGCGGTCAGAGTGCTCAGAAATTTTCTTAAATTCGATCGGACGTCTGGTGATGCTGATACGTCTCCAATACGAGTGTCCGACAGAGTTTAATGTCCTTTGCTCCTTTTGATTGAGTTCTTCAATTACACCATTTGCAGTAATAACCTGAACTGTCAATATTCTCAATGGAAAACATTAAATTGATTTCTTTAATTGTTTTGTAATTGTCAAAATCTGGGATCACAATTTACAATGGTTGACAGATTTTTAGTCTCTTGAATCACAGTCACCACATGATCAAATTTCATGGGTGAAGTATTAAGGGCTTTTTCTACTAACACCTCATCACTGAGAACATGACCATTGAGTCCTATATTGTTTTTGATATCAGTCAACCTGAAAAAAATATGAATCTATGGTTTCTGATTTTTCCATGGTGATCACCTCAAATTTTCTCTTCAATATCAGCAGATTATTTCTCTGCACTCTGTCAATTCTTTTGAATTTCTTTTCCAAAATATCCCATGCTTGTTTTGCTGTTTTGGCATTAGCAATTTTTCTAAAAATTGAAGCGTCAATTTCTTGATGTATTTGAGACAACGCCAAACATCCTTGCCTTTTAATGCTTGCTTCAGCATCTGCAGCAATTTCTTGCTTTAAAAAGCCAAGCAAATCATGCACTTCAAGATGGGTTTCCATCTGAACTCTCCAAGAATTATAATTTGTTCTCCTTGTGAGTTTTGGTACTACACAGGTAATATTTGTTGGCATAATTGATGTAGATGGTGTAGACATATTCTCTCACAAACCTAACTCTGGATACCATGATATAGGCCCTCAAAATAAAACTAATAGACAATTAAAATAACCAAGCCACAAGACTTTGTGTTAAGAGCAAGAAAAAGACAAAAGACTTCTAGAGGCCAAAAACAATGGAAGGAACAAACAGAACTTGGGAGGATTTTATTAACAAACTCAATGTTTACATTTCTCTCTATTACACCAATAGACCAAAGCTATAGTTTTTATACAGACTACTAAACAACAAAATTCTACTAGGACTAGATTTACCAAATTTCCTAAATAAAATCCTAACAAGACTTGGTTTAATAATCCTATAGGATATTTTAGCTTTTAAAATTTAAAATTTTATATTAATCTCGTATACATTGACACTATATTTATTGGCATACTTGAATGCATGCCATTTAATTTTGGTTTAAATTTGAACTTCATTTTTTAGGCATATCGTATCAACCAATAGTACTAGTGTACATGATAAGTCAATATTTTGCATGTTTTTAGTAAGATTAATTATGTAGTTTTTGTGTGTTTTTGTTAGTTTAATGGCTAATGAACTAGGGTTTCTATTGAAATTCTACATTTTACGGTTTAAATGAGAAAAGTGCATTTTTATGGATTAATATAGTGAAAACTTCATGTTTTTGTAGGATTAAATGCTCAATTATCAAATGAGGAAAATGAGGAAATAATTGCAAAGAAACTTGGATGGAAAGTTGGAAAATTGAATTACTCGAAGTTGATGAAATTCAAAATTGGAATAATCAAAATGCAATTCAATTATCATGGAATCAAATGGACAAAAGTCGGAGCAATTAACGTGCCAAGTTCACGATGAAAAACTCGGATTTTGCAAATTTTAAAAGGATTCGCGAGCTGATACACAAAGCAACAATTGGAGAAAATCAATACCTCGCGAGTCCCTCTCACCCGAAGCAGGGTAGCTAATCCGCGATGCGATCCACGAGTCTCTGCCTAGCGGATCCTGGTCGCGGATCCCTGACAATGACTGCTGCAAGTTGCAGCCGAAATCCAGTTTTTCCAGCTCACTTCCAGCTCAATTTTCAGACGAATTTCAATGAAAGCTGCGTGAAGAATCTTGTGAAGATGATGAAATAACTCATAGCCAATTCAAATCACAATTTGCATCAACTTTACAACTCATTTGAGATTGAAAATCAATGGATTCAATGCATGAAGACACTTTGAAGAATTCAAGAAGATGAAGATTCATGAAGACATTTTCCTTGACTTTTAAAGGCCAAATTTTTCATGTGTTCACATGATAGAATTTTGGAAGCTTATGGATGAATTCTTCTATAAATAGGGCCTCTTGTAGACAATGAAAAAAATTAATTTGGAGAGAGAGGAAGGCTAGGAATCACTACAAAATATAGTCTTCACTAGTTCCTTAGTTTAGTATAGTTAGTAGTGTAGTTATAGTGTAAATCAAGGATGTTTAGCTAAGTTTATGCCTTGAGTTATGGATGAACTTTCTATATCTTGTTTGTGATATTTACATGGTTGTTTGATGCTATTATTTTGAGCAAGTATTTAGTACTTTGGCTTTTCTAATCATGATTAACCGGCCATTAATTGTGATCATCTCAAGGTGTTAAGTTTAAATGAAAGTGAGAATTTGCCACTAGTTCATGAAGTTCTAAACCTAGGAAGTCAATCACTAATGTAGGGTGGCGCCTTTGTAGCTTTAGTGATTTATTTTATGTAATTTCATTGAGCAAATGAGATTGTAGTTAATTCCATAACCACGCTAGTAGGTATGGTTTAGCTATGAGTATAGTTGATTCATTATGAAAGTAAGTTTCACGTGCATTAGGAAATTACGCCATGCTTAGCCAAAGTAATAACATTAATTCAACCGGTAACTTCATTTGCAAGAGTAGTAAGGAATTCCATAACTTGAGGAGCTCTTAATTGTTATTTTCTACTTATTTCATTCATGTTTGTAGTTTAGATTAATTTACGTGCTTGTGACAGTCTAAATAATAGAGGAGTTCGAAAATCACCGGTACTTGACATTCTTCCCTGTGGGATCGACACCTATACAACCCTATGCTCGATAAACGATCTGTATACTTGCAGAAAACGGGGTGTTTAGGCTTTATATTAAAATTTGGTGTAGTGTAAAACCTCGTCAGTACACACTAATTAACCCTTAAATTTTTGCTAGCAAAAAAGCATTGAACAATTAAAAACACATAGTAGAAGAATTCTTTGCACCATACATTTGTAAGCATTTTAAATTTTTTTGATGCCTAAAATATCCATAACAAATTTAGATATACAGCTCTACTAAGTACTTAGAGATTTACCTTTTAATATTCATCTTTAATCTTACTACTCATAGGAAAAGAATTGTAATTTAACTAATGCCACTCTACGGCAATGGAAATCGTAAAATGTCAAACACCATATAAAATCATAATTAGGTCTAGACAAAATTATGCTTGGTCTGGTGCATTGAAACTTTGAAACACACACACACACTCTAGGGGTGAACCTATTGATGCATTTTATTTAGGGTTAATAACATTTTGCCCCTCTCCGAACTTAGTAGGTTGTTATTTTTTGTTTTTTAATTCAATAGCCAGCGCCCTGTGCTCGGGAAATAGCCCATATTTCTGAACAGCATTGAGATGCATCTGGTGATTGTTGATTGTTCAAACCGATAACAAAATATCCAGTATATTAAATTGCATACTCTAAAGATGGATGCTCTGAAGCATCAACATGATCTGCTTGGAACATAATCCAAGTACTATTACATAAACATTATGTATTTTTTTTCCCAAATTCTGAGTCCTGTTGTCAACAAGCTCAACATTGCAAATACTTTTTGAACATACAAATAAGGAACCTAGAAGGTGGACCCATTCCACCCAAAGTTGGAACCCTCGGTGTCATAGAATTTCAGGAAGAAACGCGACTTTGGGACATTAAGCTATGTCTCGAGAATGTTGGAAATTGCAGCACTTAGCTTCTTGTTCACATCAGGGTTGAGTCCCCCAATAGAAGCCAACTCACCATAGGTAGTTGGCTGCTCAGTTCCACCAAATGACATGGGTACAGATCCCTTTAACACGATCATAACATAAGCCTCAGGCTTGCCGATGAGTTTGGCAACAGTGGAGGTGGCCTCAGACAGAATGGCGGAGGTGTCAACGCTCTCCAGCTTCACGTTTGTGGAAAGGTTCAAGCACGGCATTGTGCTCTTATCGGCGACCCTTTCCGCTGCGTTTTTAGGAAAATAGAAGCCCTTCCGTCCTCTTACAATCTCTCTCTATCTCTGTCCCTCACTTAGTAGGTTGTTATAGTTTATCCCATTCAATTTTAAATATATACGCTTTAACCCATATGAGAACTAATCAAAGTTAGAAATACAAAAAATAGTGGGTGCAGTGACATCATTGCCCTATTAGTCATAAAATTATCTATAACTTAATATTATTTAATTTTATTATTAATAATATACATGCTCTTGTCATACTAACTACACAAGAATCTTTGGAAAAAGCTAAAAAAAGTTTATATTTAGTTTATATCTTTAAAACTTTTCCTGTTGGGTTAATATTCAATTTTATATATGTTTTTTTAAATTTATTATACTTTAAGTCAAAAAAGGATAAAACAAAACCATAATAAAATAATCAAAATTACCAAATTTGTTTTTGAAAAAGAGGTAGTACTAAAATTGTTTTCTATTTTAAAAGATATTCTTTTTTTATTATTTTAGTTTATGTGAACTTTTAGGCTAATACTATTTTCATTTTTTTTGATATATTTATAGTTTACTACTGTTGCCTTTTCTTTTCAAAAATAAAATCTAATTTAATCTCCAAATTTCTTCCTTTAGTTTAAAAATAAGGTATATTAGCCATTTTCAGCAAATTTGATTAAGAATTTAATATTGGACTAATTTGATAAATAAAAATGATAATAATATTAGCGTGAAAGTTTAAATAAATTAAATTAATAAAAAACTACTTTAAAACACGAGTTTCATATTATCCTCCTTTTTTGAAATTTTGGAAATTTATTTATTTTTAGTATTATGTTTTTTATCCATTTTTTTGACTTAAAGTCTATCAAATTGAACAAAAATACAGAATTAATCCAACCAAAAAATTTCAAGGTCTTAAACTAGATATTAACCATCTTTAACTTTTTTAGTTTTATATTTTTGCATATATGATACGATAGAGAAGTTGTAAATATTTTAGCAATGGAAAAAAAATGATACTAAGTTACAAATAAGTTCATGAAATAAAAGAGCAATAACGTTATTATACTCACCTTTTTTATATTTTTAACTTTGACTAGTTTTTATGGGTGGTAAAATATATATATCTAAGGTTGAGGAGGGTAAAGTGTGACTATCCCCTTAGTTCATGGAGGCAAAGTGTTTTTAACCCTTTTATTTATTTAATGCCAATTCAGGCCTTTTGAAGCCAGTATTGGCAACTATTCAAAATTTAGCTCTATTTGATCTATTAGAATTATCATCCTCTCTCTCTCTCTCCCCCCTCGCTCCCTTCCTCTCTCTTTGTGTTGATTTGTGAATAACTTCCCACCTTCATTCAATTTTTTGGCTAAATAAAACCATGAATTTTCATTTTTTCCCTCTAAAAGGGAGTAGAATGAATCAAATGTTTTGTTCGTTAAATTCCTGTAGTCTTTCACTTGCAACACTTGATTAAAGATTGTACCTATTTTGTTAATAGTAAATAAATGGCAAACCAATGATATAATATATTGAACTCAGTATGATACCTTAACGACACTATACAATTTCATATGCACAAATAAACTGCGAATTATATCTGATTTTTATGGTCAAAGTCTATAAAATATGAAAAACATCCCTGTAATGTCTAATTGTAATGTGCAGGTTTACTTCATTCTTCTACCTTCAAATTTCTCAAGAATTGAGGAAGTGATGTGCTTGTATAGTGTACCAGAATTCATTTTTTTTTTTTTTGGCACAAGAGAACAAATAACACTGTAAATTGTCAAGTAGTTTGTACATATTTAACATTCCTTATAATCTCTGGAATTTTGGTTAAATGATGTCCACTGTAAATGGTTTCCATGATTTGTACAGAATCATTTTGAATCCTCTTTCTGTCTGTATATATAGCAATGATGAGTATTTTATAGTTCACCACTCCCTTGCTAAAATTGACAATTCATAAGTCAATTTCTAGGTTAGTAAATTGATGGCAAACTCTTCTTTTAACAAATTATTCGCTTACAATCATCAGTAGGGGAGGACTCTTAGAGGCTTTCTTGCAGTTGGAATCAAAATTTAATCCACTCATAAAATATTGACTTAGCCATATAAAATCTGCAAATATTGACTTAGTCATATAAAATCTGCGATGTTTATTTATATAAAAATTATGCTCATGACTTGTTCTTTCATCAGGAGGCACGAAATCGCAATTATAGAAATACTTTTGTTTTTTTTTTTGTTTTTGTTTTTAAGCCATGCATTTTATTTCCTCTCCATCATTTTAAGTTGGCACGCATCATTTTAAGTTGGCATTGCCAACTTAAGCCCAACTCTTTCCACCTTTGCAGCAAAACTAGATATACCATGCCTTTAGTATAAGCTGAATGACAAACTTGTCTTTTTCTTCCCCCATAAAACATTACCACAAAAATGCTAATATATGAAACAGACCTGCTACAAAAGATGAAACAAACTATATGGAAATTCATATATGTTATCAATATAGATTTTTGTCCAAAAGAGTAGAAATACCACTAAAAGACAGAGTTAATGCCAATTTTGCTAAGCTATATTAGCCTAACTGGGGATTGTTAGCTTGACAACACGAGGCTCTTCTACTGATCCTATCCACAAATTTCCATTATGTTCATTTACATCACTACTAAACCCCCATCTCACCCCATTTCCAGCTCCTATTATCTTCAATATGCCACCTTTTGGACTCAATTTAATTATCATTCCAAACGGGTTAAATATCCCATCTCTTGAGTTAGCTGCCACCCAAAATTCACCTTGTTGGTTTCTTTTGATGTTGTCTGGCCTTCCTGGAAGTTCTGCGAAAACATCAACCTTGCCAGCTTTGGATGGCTCCAACCAATACCTCAATACTCTACTATTTGTGGTTTCAGTAACAAGGAGGAAATCTTCATTTTGGCTCAGTGCTACTCCATTTGGAAACATAAGATGATCCAGAATGACTGTTACTTGATTAGTTCTCGGGTCATATTTCAATAGTCTTCCTGTGTTGTCACCACTTGATATCACATAAGCATATGCACTGAAATTCCAAAACATTGTAATTACAAGATAAACTATGGCAAGAATCAAGAAAAAAATAAATTGCAATAGAAAAATATACCTTCTTGGAAATCTTGTGCTGGTGTCAGTAAAATATACTATACCACTACTTTGATCTACAACCACATCATTGGTGAACTTAAATGGAACTCCTCCTGCTTGCTTTGCCAGCGGTCTGGCTAATCCACCATTAGGACCAACGACCAGAAGACCCATGTAGGCATCAGCAATGTAAAGATCACCAGTCTTCTGGTTGAAACTAAGTCCCAGTGGTCGCCCACATCTTGCCTCTGTATAAACATGATCAAATGGACCTTGACAGCCAACTCTGTTTACAAAAAGATATTGTGGCTTTTAAAATGCTAGCAAATACTAATTATCTTGCAATTGAATCAGCCAACTCTGTTTACAAAAGATATTGTGGCTTTTAAAATGCTAGCAAATATTAATTATCTTGCAATTGAATAAAGAGTACGTAGTCAAATATAGAATTTTTTTTTGTTTTATTTGTACTTAATTTGTTTCTAACTATTATTGAAGTCACTAGTGCCTAATCAAATAAACTGTTCTTGAGTTCTAAGAAGTCAAATGAAATCCGGGTACCATATAAAGTTTATTTTCAATTGGTGATTGTGTATTTAATTTTGCTTTATTGATGTGTATATCAGATTAAGAAGGATCTCACGATAAAGGCAGTGATTCGAGACATGAAAGGGATTCAATGGATTTTAAGCATGTAAAGAGTAGGACTCAAATTAGTGGTTAAAAGGTACACGAAACATGTTATGATATGTCATTCTTTTCAAAAGCAATTTCCTTTACAAGTTCCAATCTACCATTTATATGCTTCAAAATGCATGGCTCCAGTCAATTTTGTCATTGTGGTTATCGTTTAGCATTGCAAATTTGTGAACTATTTTTTCTCCCACCATAACAAATTCCTTCATCTGTATTACCATGTAAAATTTTATTACTTCGTTCGCATCAATATCTTACTCTTCCTTCATATATCCAAACGTTTATGCGAAATTTTCTTAAAAGAATTTGTAATCTAAATATGCATAAAATCAATGACTTATCACTTTAGGTACTAATATGGAAAAGGAAGATCAAATAAACTAAAAAGATTGCCCATATTCTTGATTTTAATGACTTGAGTGACCTAAGTAATTTTGAATCACTTTTGTAAATAAACTCTATGAAAAAATTCTACTAATCTCAAACGCATAGGTGGTGGCAACCCCACAATGAGAACAAAAAAAAAAGTGATTCAAAGTTACTTAGGTCACTTAAGTCATTAAAATCAAGAATATGGGCTATCCCACAATGAGAACAAAAAAAAAAAAAAAAAAAAAATGGATTGCTATAAAGAGTTTCTTTCTATTATACTGCTATAAAAACTTGCTTTCTGTCTTTGGTACGTAAATAGACACAACTAAAAATTAATTGCAAGGATTCAATATATAAGGAAAAATATTCATAGATGGAAGCATAAATAGAAACCTGTATGGAGTTGTTGTAGCAAAATCAACCCAGCGATTGTGGATTGCATCCCACTTTATTATTCGACCATCAGAAATCCCCGTATGGGCCACCACCATACCGATCAAAGGCAGTACTCTCAGGTCCGGTTGCACCATAAATCGGAAAATTTTGAGAGCCCTTAATTTGGCAACTAACGTTTCCAGCATTACAGATTAGTATAGCTATGAGAAGTAGGGTGGAGAAAGATGCAAACCAATGCTTAGAACCCATACTGAAAAAAGAATCGAAAGAACCCAATTTGCAGCAAGAAGCCAAATGAAGGTTTTCTATGTTTTGTTGTCTAAAATAGATGTTTTCTGAAGTAGAACAGTCGGGATCTCTTTTTGTAAGTCTTGGAACCAATCTGATTCCATAAAGGAAACTGTAAAAAGGCATACGAAACAAGTTAGGATTAAACCGCACTGGGTTTTTTTTTTTTTTTTTTTTATTTTTTTTTATTTTTCCCTTAATACATACTTTGAATCCTAAAAGAAGTCTGTTAAAGAAAAACCGAAAGGATTAATGACCTTAAAGTAGCATTTTTACACGTAGTTTTCCTAAATTCGTGTACAACTCTAATCCATCCAAATCTTCTGCGCATAGGAGTTGTCAAAAGCTAATTTCATTCACGGAATTGAACTTTTCCTTTATCATCGCATATCTTTAAGTTTTCTTTTGGAGAGAGGTTAAGTAATTTAAGTAACATTCAAAAGACCAAAAGGAAAAGTCTATGTTGTTTAACATAATTAGGGATAGAAATGCAATTCACAATGGCTGACGATATTTCAAGAGCAATAATGCAATAATGTTTGAGAGCAAATTTTCCTCAAATGTCAAGATTATCCTCAATTAGTCAACTACATATATTTTTCTAGAGTTTTTAGATTCATTAAGCACTAAGCTACTCCTTCTCTTCTCTCTCCAATTAAAGTTTTTTCCTACTCATGTACTCATGTTCTTTTCTATACACACACACACACACACACATTAATTCATCAATTATTTTTATAATTTACTAAATTGGTCTTGACTTTAATAATTTCTCATATGCTAATTCTATGTGCTTTTATATTTTTATATTTTTATAGTTTTACTCAAAAGATTTTTTTTTTCAAACACAATGTAATTTAAGTCTTCTTTTTTTAGGCAATGTAATTTTAGTCAAAATAAATAATAGTTAAAATGAAAATAATCCAAAAAAAATTGCCTTACTTTCCTTTCAATATTCATGGGATATACAATGTAATATAGTTTAAACTTAGGCCTCATTTTTTTTTTCCATTTCATCAATCATCATTGAGCGAACTTAGGCCTCATTTAATAACCTAATTCAACACTTGAACTTAATGGATTCAGATCTTAACACATTCAAACCGTTTGATAATCGAAAATAGAACATCTGAATGAATTAAGTGGCATTGAATTTTTTAGGCAAAACTTGTTCTCAAAAATAAGTGAAAAGCTATTTACTTATCACTGAATATGATATATATTTAAATGTATAAGATTTAGTACTTAACAATTCAATCACTTGATGAATTTAGACTTCAAATTTCAGATTTCGTGACTTCCGCTTTATCAAACACATCCTTACTTTTATCTAATTATTAGAGAATATGAATACTTGACAGAAATCATGTCTTACATAATAAATATGAATACTTGATAAAAGATAAAGTTAAGACTTATATGAAAAGTATAAAAAAAAGGAGGTTTTAACAATGTTAATTGCTTAAAGACATGATAAACAAGTAAAACTCAAAGGAAAAATGCATGTTGCATGTCAAAAAAATTTTATGCTAAACTATTGACAATGACATCATAAGATTTTTTTAAACTAAAATTTGTTGATTTAAATGAAGTTCTATTTGCAAAAAATAAATAAATGAATAATATAAAAGTTTTAGAATTGAATAAAAAAGTAAGAACCTATAGAACCAAAAAATATACAAGAAAAGATTAAAAAGATACAAGAAAAGATTATGGCAAAACCGCATTATTTAATTATAAAGCATACATCTATTAGTGTGTGAGCGAGAAAGAGAGAATGAATAATAGAAGAAGAAGAGTGAGAGACTCTAATAGAAAATGCTTAATTATAGAGAGAAAAGAGAAGTAATTAATTCATAATGGATTCTAGGAAAATCAATGAACATATATAAAGTTGATTGATTGAGGGTAATTTTGGTATTTAACTAAAATGCTTTGGTGAGAAGATAAATGTTCTAATAGTATCGCTTGTAAATATTGATCCCACATCACCATACCATTCCATTTTGCAACTAGGCTACCCTTGGCAATATTTCCAAATAATGTTCCTCGCAGCTAATTTTCCTCAAATGTCAAGATTACCCTAATTAGTCAACTTCATATATTCTTCTAGATTTTTAAGATCCATTAAACATTTAATTACTTCTCTTCTTCTATTTCCAATTAAAGTTTTTTGCTACTTATCTACTCACATTCTTCTCTGTCACACACACACACACACACACACACACATGCATACACACATTAATTCATCAATTATTTTCATGATTTACTTGATCTTGACTTTAATTTCTCATGTGCTGATTCTCTACGTGCTTTCATAATTTTTTATTTTATAAATTTACTCAAAAGATTCTTTTTCAAACACATTGTAATTTAAGTCTTTTTTTTTGGTAATGTAATTTAAGTCAAAATAAATAATAGTTGTTGAAAATAATCCAAAAAATAGCCCCAATTTTCTCAATATTCATGGGATATGCATGTAATGTGATTTAAACAAAATTTTATCTAATTATTAGAGAATATGAGTAATTGTCTTACATAATAAATATGAATACTTGATAAAAGATAAACGCCAAACTTACATGAAAAGTATAAAAAAGAGGAAGTTTTAGTAATGTTAGTTGCTTAAAGGCATGATAAACAAACAAAACTTAAAGGAAATGACGTTGAATATCAAAAAAATTTTATGCTAAAGTGTTGAGTTACAATGACATCATAATAATAATTATTTTAAACTAAAATTTGTTGATTTAAATGAAGTTCTATTTTCAGAAAATAAAAAATGAATAAATAAAAGTTTTAGAATTGAATAAAAGCCTATAGAACCAAAAAGATACAAGAAAAGATTATGGCAAAAACTATGTTATTTAATTATAAAAAACATAGAGCCAATAATGTATGATGAGAAAAGAGAAATGAGAAATAGGAAGAACCCATAGAGATACCTAATAGAGAGAGAGAGAGAGAGAGAGAGAGAGAGAAGAAAGGATTAATGTATAATGATTCTAGGAAAATCAATGAACATATAATAATTGTTCTACTAGCATTGCTTGCCATTCATAATGTTTTACATTATAGATTGTAGCCCAAGTAAATTAAATGGCATTAATGGTACATTAATTTTGTCTATCTACTTATTTAGTTTTCAACAACTATTTTAAGTATTCATAGGTCCCAACATATAAATGTGTTCTAAAGATCCCTCTAATGCAACAGCCAACAGTGATTTGACTTTGCCCCCCTGATTTGATTCATCGTTCATTTCTTAAATTATAATCGAATAATAGTTTGGTTACATTTAACACGAATAGTTTTACAAACTAAAGTCGGCAGCACTATTGTTCTAACACTATGAACTAAACCAAAAAAAGAAAAATTACCCATCTTTGTGTAAGCTTAATATTCCATTACGCTAAAAAATTTTACTGATTTTCTTCATTGTTATTGTTGTCATCTTCATTGTGAAATTTATCAATGGATCCAGAGTCACACAAACATATACATAAAGTATTATAATCCAATAAGAATTATTAAGGAACATAAAGGCATTATCTTTTCTAAATACACTAACAAGTTCTAGATCCATAACAATTAATCATAATTTGAATTTAGTATAAATTTAGCATACATGACATACTTAGCTAGTGTATATGTATTAGTGGTCCAAAAAAAAAAGGTTTTCTTCAAATTTTTACCAATTTCTCATACAGTCAATTTAACGAAGAAGATGATAACTTTTGATAATAAAAGGATAATAAATAGAAATAAAGTTACAACCCTCACCTAGTTTTTTTCTTTTTTTTCCTTCTTCGTTTGCTTTTTTCTTTTGGTACATAAATTCACATACTTAATCCTTGTCCACTAAACTTGTCACTTCATTCTATCAAACAATATTATAAATAACATAGAGAACACAATATCCATAAATAAAACTTGTTAAATGAGTTGTTAAAAATTTTGTGAGCTAACTAGGGATAATTCAATTTAGCCAGATGATGAAGGGGAAATTGAATACTTTGCAGAAAGTTAACCTGGTCCAAATTAACATCAAACAATTTTTTAATAAAAAAAATTAAATTGTCTTAATTGAATTTTGCCTTGGGACCATTCAAAACTAAATTCATTATTTTAATGGGCCTAAGAGGAACTTTTAAAGGAAGGACCAAATAGTATAACAGTAAAAGACTAATAAGTATTTTCATCTACTCTTAGTATATACTGACTGCACAGTATTTTGTTTAAGGATCATAGTAGCACAATAGACGCTGTTACCTTTGAAAGTTATAGACATATATAAAATCAATCTTAATTGTTTGTATCATGCGAAATATTTTAAATACATGTGATAGTGTCTAAAAATCAGAACTGCTACGATACCTGAAATAATGAGGATAAGGATATAGAATAACAATAGACTCTTAGACAATGAGTGGTAAGACTAGTTTGTAACTTTACAAAATGATAACATCTGTCACGTTCATTTTCCCAAGAATTTAGAGAATAAGTTATTCTTGGCGTAGAGATATGTTCTTCATCTGCAAAATTGTGTAAAGATAAATTAAATATACACACATACATTAATGAATGCATTTATGTGCGCGTATAGTATGTATGTATATATAGTCTTTTACCCACAGGTTTGATAGAAGGTTTTACTTTTGGAAGTTCTTCATCACATTTATTATTACTTAAATTTCCTTTGATATATGTCAGATTTGGGAATAGAATCCAACATCCCATATTTGCAGAACAAAAGTTCAACTTTGTTAGATTCTATTGATATCATCAAACTTGATAAACCTTCAACTTAGCAGGCAACCAATCAAACACTCACTATCACAAGTTTTCAAAATACAAAAACACATAAAATCATATAACTTTACAACTATATTCAAGTGGATGCATCAATTGACTTCAATCCCTCGTATATATCAAAGAACTAAATGCCACAAAACAAACACCCTTCATTAATCACTTTAAATATTTTGCTAAACTGTAAACTATTTATATTTCAAAGTATGAGCTCTTTTGTTT